>WBND01000236.1:429264-518361 GCA_013398595.1 Tychaedon coryphoeus | reverse complement strand
AAAAGAAAAGAAAAGAAAAGAAAAGAAAAGAAAAGAAAAGAAAAGAAAAGAAAAGAAAAGAAAAGAGAAAAGTAAATAGCTTAGGCTAAGAAAATTTAAAGAGTTCATTTTGTCCTTAGAAAAAAAATCATCAATCTGTTATTAAATAATATTTAAAATACTGTTTTTTTAGGATTTTCTACCTGGCATAGAAGTATTACAACAACTAAAATAGATACTTTAATATGAGAAGATTTTGACAAAGTTTTCCTAAATTTGCCAAAAAAGCATCGTTACAGATGTTACCAAAAAATCTCCAAACTTAAAATTGTCATGAGTTTTAGCTGAAGCTCTGAAAAATGATTCATGTCTCTAATTTACTTACAAATGTAGAAAACAGCTTTTATAGCCATACAACTTATGGAAGCAATTTGCAAATCCTTATTTGTATTTTTGAAAAGTCAAATAAGAATCAAACCTCAAATTTGTTTTATAATGCAACTGTAGCTCTGCACATGCCAAACTGAATTATATCATGAAGAAAGTACATCTTATTTCTCTAATGGCCTCCTGATCTAATCTGGCACCAGTTTCAACATTCCTATCTGTTTAGATATCATGTGCAAGAGTTCACTTTTTTTATTGTGTTAGACCTACTTTCAGTCCAGAAGTAATATTTGTGGAGAACTTCAATAAACACTGAAACATACTCACAACTCTAACTTACTGTTTTCTTTCATTTGTTTTTTTTTTCCTCCCATATGACTCAAAATGAAACATTTTACATGTGTTTAAATCAAGGCTAGGCCTTTTTTTTTAAGTTTTGTGACATACAGAAAACAAATATTTATTATATGTTTGGACACCAAACAAGCTGGGTTTCCTTCTGGAAAAAAAAAAAAAGTAAAAATTTAGAATCTTTTAGAAGTTACCTGCAGTGCATGGTTTTCATCCACAAGCTTACTTAAACACAGCTTTCCCTGACATGATAACTATCTGGATCAAAGAGAAATTCCAAAGTCTTCATATGAACTTGAAAGTCTTTGTACTTCTAATCCTTAGTGGGGGA
Source organism: Tychaedon coryphoeus (assembly GCA_013398595.1). Taxonomy (NCBI): domain Eukaryota; kingdom Metazoa; phylum Chordata; class Aves; order Passeriformes; family Muscicapidae; genus Tychaedon; species Tychaedon coryphoeus. The sequence goes on along the minus strand of WBND01000236.1, from coordinate 517,313 downwards.
AACAGCATTGACCCACTAATCCTTGCCTTTAAGGTTTGGAAATGAGTAAAACATCTTGACTCCATCACAAAACAGTGTGGAAGTAGGAAAATGATGTGGAAATAGGAAAACAGCAGTGAATCCTAGCTGAAAACCTGAGTTTTGCTAGCAAAAGAACATTTTATCATTTTTCTTTCAGATTCCCTTTTTCTGCTTTGAACAAGAGGAGAACTGAATTTATACTCCTCTACAGAGTAATGGCTAAGAAGCAATTGCAGCACAACTTTGGAAGTGAACGGCATTCCCTGATACAAGCACTAAAAATAGGAATGAATCATAGGGAGAAGTCTACTGAAATGGTTTGTATACATAAAGTGACATTATTAAATGCCCTGCTCTACTCCCAGGAGTGCCTTCTCAATTTCCCTGAGTCAGCTGTCTTCAGTTGCACATCTTTTAGCTCTGCATACCTCCTTAATTCCTTTTTATCTTCATTTGTTCCCTCTCTTGTTGGGACCTGGCATTTTTATAGCCTTATCATTATTTCATAATAAAGAAATAGGATTTTGAGTTTCCAGCATTCCTTTCACTTTTATAGAGCAGTTTTTACTCCATCTTCAAATTAATACTTAGGGAATTCCATTTCAGTGCGGTGAATTGCTTACCTGCTGGCTGAATAAGAACCTCAGGCTCCTGACTCTCCTGATTCATCTGTAAGGATTTCAGATGGTGAAATAGGCTAAAATGTATGCAATTAGAATGTCCTGTACCTGTTCCTCAGCAGCACCAGTATCCAAATGCTGCTAAAGACACATATGATATTCAATTAGGGCCTTCACATCAGCACAGGAATTCAAATACCAATAGGCATAAATGTTAAAAAGCGTCCCTTTTTCCCTCCAACATAAAAAGCATTTTTTAGTATTACTTATTGTGAAGGGAATAAATGGGGCTGAAGAAATGAGTGTTCCTAGGGAGCTAAATACAGCAAGGACTGCAAGTATTAAAGCACAGTTTTCATTACTTGTTATGTCAAATTTAGAACTTTTTGTATACTTCTGAACATTAGTAAGAAGCTATAATTTTATTCTTTTTAAGATAGCAAATTTCTGATTTTTTTGCTTAATTTTACTAACAGTATTCTGTTCTTCATTCCCATATCTTCTGCTGTAGAGCTTCAAGAGAGAATTATATTGAAAAAGCTTTCCTAAAGCTTTCTTGTTGTTCCTCTTGTGATTTAATTATCAATGTCAGATTGTATTTCTATCTTTCTATGGGGACTTCTGCTGAAAAATCAGGGGTAAAATATGAAGCATAAGTGAATAGCGATCTAATGAAAAACTTTAATATAGTAGGTTTTGTTGACTTGTTTTTCTTCAAATGTCTTCATATCTTGTACTTGTATTTATTTTGTACCATCACTATATGACAGAAAAATACAGAATAAGAGATGTGGTCTGTAGTGTTTGCAATACTTAGTGAAATTGTCTGTATGATATTCTCATAAATCTCAACTCTACTGTTTCATGCTTTTATTAGAGTGTAGGATGGTGGTGATTATTATGAAAGACATTGTCGTTTCTCTACACCACTGATGCCTAACAATCCAAATATGAAAGCAGAAAAAAATACTGATTTTTGAACTTGCCATTTTGACTTGTCACTCAGAACAAGAAGTAGAATATTTCTGAAGCTCAGTGACGTTTCTTTTCATCTTAAATAATCAGGCCTTTCCATTTTTCACAAGACTTGTGAAATCCCAGCTCCGGCTGGGTGGAGAATGAATTGACAGAACCCTTGAGAAAGAACCTTGAAGGTGTTTGTAGATGAGAAGATCAGTGTGACCCTGCAGTGAGCTCTTGCACCCCAGAAATCCACTGTGTGCTGGGCTGCAGCCAGAGCCCCGTGGGCAGCAGGGCAGGGAGGGGATTCTGCCCCTCTGCCCCTCTGCTGAGACCCCACCTGCAGGGCTGCACCCAGCTCTGGGCTCAGCACAGCAAGGACAGGGAGCTGCTGGAGCCAGCCCAGAGGAGGCACCAAGGGGAGCAGAGGGATGGAGCAGCTCTGCTATGAAGACATGGTGAGGAATTTGGGGTTTTCCAGCCTGAAGAAGAGAACACTCCAGGGAGAACTCATGGTACCTGAAGGCTGTCTACGAGAAGAGGAACTTTATTGCAAGGACACATACTGACAGAACAAGGGAAAGTGGCTTCAAAGTGGAAAGAGATTAGGTTCAAATTAGATATTAGGAAGAAGTTCTTTACAATGAGGGTAGTGAGGCCCTGGCACAGGTTTCCCATAGAAGCTCTGACTACTCCATTCTTGAAAGTGTTCAAAGCCAGGCTGGACAAGGTTGGAGCAATACTTTCTACTGGAAGGTGTCCCAGCCCATGGCAGGGGGTTGGAGCTAAATGGTTTTTAATTCCCATCCAACACAAATCATTTTGTGATTCTATGACAGTTCCACAGATAGTAAAATGGCTTGATTTTATTCTGATTTGAGGGGGGCTACATCACTGCAATAGGAAGAACTAAAAATCTTTACATGCTGAAAGTGGTGATAATTCTACATTAACTATAAAGCAAATTGGGATTTTGAAGTATGATAAATCTTGGCCCTATGTTGACAGACAGACTTTGGGAAGGGCCAGGGTTGTCTGATGCAACCCCCAGGGTATAAAAGGCAGAGCAGCTACTTTATAGATGAGCGCTGTGTCTTTTTCCTTATTCAGTTCTTTGTTGTATTTGTTAAGGTTTAATAAACCTTTAAAATTTTAAAGTGAGCAGTCATTTCTCACACCTTCTTCCTGTGTTTTATGACAGTCATGCAATGGCTAGATTTACTCAGGACCATATTTTAAAGTCTCTCTGAGGAGGACAAGATCTTTACTTCTTTAAAGGCTGTCTAGTGTTCCTGGAATACAAATGCCCTAAATAAACCTTGACCACCTATTTAAGAATTTTACATGCAGATATACAAATGCAGTTGCTAAAAATCTATAGCTTTAGTGCCAGAACCCTGTCTGGTTTCCAATATTGTGTCAATCTTGATAAAACAATCTGACATGAGTGATGACCACTTCTAGTCAATGGCTGAACATTCCTGCAAGATTTCTCCAGTACCATGGTTTAATGTTTCAGATTATTAACATTATGATACTCCATCATTACATTTATGTAGGAAACCTTATAAAAGCCAGCAGTTCAGCTTCAGTGTTTTACTACGTGTGATCAAGGGTATTCAGTGTTCCATGAGCATACCTTGTCACATTTACAGAATTTTAGACCTTTGCAAAGCATATTGTCTAAAGTGTCACTTTTTATAGACACCCGAGGGGGAGAGAAAAATGAACTAACAAATAATGTCATTCATTCATTCAGGCTCTGTTACAACACCTTCTGCACGCATTTTTAAAATTTTCACCCCTCCAGTGATTCTTCAGTATTGCTACCAGTCCTTTGGGGATATTTTGGCTGCTACTGATTTATTATTAAGAGAACTGGGAAGTATTTTGCAAGACTTTTCCAAATATTAGTATGAAAATGTTTTACTTACTACTGCAGTTTTCCTTCCAGGCAGGTTAACATAAAGCTTAGCCAAAGCTAATCTAATTTCATGAGCTCTGTCTAAAGGGTTGGGAGGTGATCCCAGTGTGGATGCATGATAACAAGTTAAGAAAGAATAAACTGATTGTGAACATAAAACAGATTTCAATAACAAGAAGTCAAGTTGTCATGGGAAAGAAAAATTTTAAGGCCACATTTTACCGCTTTGCCTTATCTTTTTTTATAGTGGTCTGAAATACAATTTGAAAGCAACACAAAAATAAACATCAAACACTTTCAGTTAACACAGACCTTCTGCTAACATAGAAAATACAGTTTCCAGTTCCTCAGTGCAAGAGAAGTATGCATATACTGGAGAGTGTACAAAAAAGGGCTACAAAGATGATTGAGGGTCTGGACAATGACTCCTGTGAGGAGAGACTCAGACAGTTGTGACTGTTGTGACTGCTGAGCCTGAAGAAGATAAATTTTGGGGTAACTCAACAATATATGGAAATACCTGTAAAGGGGGTGTAAGGAAGAATGATACAGGCTCTTCTCAGTGACAGGACAAGTCATACACACAAATTGAAATACAGGAGGCTTCATCCAAATGCAAATAAATTCTCTTAGCACTATGAGAGGGTCTGAGCACTGGCACAGGCTGCCCAAAGAGGTTGTGGAGACCCCAGCTGTGGAGATATTCAAAAGCTGACTGGGCCTGGGCACTTTTAAATACTATTCGGAAAAACGTGCTTGGACCAGAGGACTTGGAACAACCTCAATCATTTTTTAATTCTTTAATTGTGTAAAATGCTATGGAATCAAACTAGACTAAGCTAATTCTATGTGATGGCATTTTTCCTCTAGTTTAGAGAACTTAGAAGTAATCACATTGCCTTTTGACTACAGATTTATCATTTTAATAGACTGCTCAAAATTCCTTCTTCACATTTTATAGAGAACAATTATAAAAGAAGAAAAACGTGTATTTAGCCCTAGTGACATAAAAGCTTGGCATTACAAACTTTTGACTTTCTCTGTAGTTCTACAGAAACAAATGTCTTTTTTTGGTACCAATCTCACTGTGAAGTTACAAGCCATTTATATTTGATAATAGTAAAACCATTGGCCAATGAAGACTTGTGAAAATTCTAGTGAAAATTTTGTATTTGATAATTTAAGATATGTAAGGCACAGGACTTCTTATAACAGAGGATGACAGTACTCAAGCACACACCAAAAAAAAGTATTTCATTTAAAAATATTATGTTATCCATAGAACTCAAATGCACATTTTCCCTTCCTCTCCATTAAAATAATTTTTGATGATTTCCTCATTATGTTTTCTTTGGAGAACACTCAGATCTGTATAATTATTCTTCTCCTTATAGGAACTTCTCCTTCCTTACTAGGATGATATAGACCAATGCGTTTCACAGTTACAAACTAAGGAGAGAAAAAAAATCTGTATTCTTACCACACCAGAAATTCTTACTTGGTCATGATTAAACTCAGATTCAGCTCACAGAGTTAGCATCTCCCACATTTCAAAAATAAGCTTGATTTCAATTATCACACTGCTTTTCACCATTGTATAATGAGCTCTTTAAATTCTGCAGTATTTTGTCACAAGGTAGATGCTCTGTTGTGAAGCACAATTGCTATTTCCTTCCCTTTACAACATGGAGAGTATTTTTTGAAATTCAATTTATAGTGCTTCAACATATGATGAATATTTTTTGTTCTGGAAAGCTTCATTCTTATATCATTAGCAGGTTTGTGACTTTAGGGAAAACACTGTACATTCAGATCCACTTTCTTTCTTTATGCCTAATGAAAAAATACAGGACTATGACTGATACCATTTTTAAACTAAATAAACTTCAACTGAATTGAAGGGAACCCCATTAGCTGTCACTGACAGATGAACCAAGTTCTATTAACTCATGACTCTAGAATGAATATTAAGTTTGAATTTAAAATGTGGTGAACTTCCCTTAATTGCATTTTATGAAAATTGACTGGGAATAAACTAAGCTTTGCTATCATTCAAACATAATAGCAGGAAAAAAAAAAACCCTTTGTAATTGCTTGTTAACACAAAGGGTACAGAGTAAAAGATATGCCTTACAGGTTATTTTTGATATGCAAGTGTTATGTTCATCAAGAACAAATAATTTTCTTAAAGGATTTTACTGCTGTGGAATACTTAGAACATTACCTCCAATTTCCTCTTGTATTTATCTGTTTTTATTATAAATCCAGAGCCAAAAGAGCAGTTCAGGCATGTAGAATGGACTTCAGCATGCATGTGCTTTAATGCCCTTTCTTAAATTGAAATAATTTCCTGAGCTGAAACCACAGTTAATGCTGAGAATCATGATATAACTCAGATAAATTCTCTATAAATATTTGATGATTATTTTAGGGTCAGTGAGAGAATTATCCTTCAAAGTAAGTAGGAACATCATAATTGGCAGAAAGTCTGAAGGCTACAAAATATCAAGTAAATAGAATTGCTGGTGAACAGAATGTTGCCCTCAGCATTAGTGTCCTTGCTTATGGCCATCAATAAGTCAAGAAAATAAATAATATGTACCCACATCCAACACATTCTCTATGCTTTGTACATTATGTGGCTGCTGATCTCTATGATGACATTTTTCTTCATCTTGAGGAAAAGTAGAATAACTCATGTATATGGTTGACACAAGAGGTTGTTATTTCTCTGTTCCTCTCCAGCACAGGCAAATGTCACCACGGAGATCAGCCACTGTTTTATATTCACAGAGCAATGGGAATGTACTTTTGGCTATTTGCACCTTACATTTTAGAGAGCTGCCACATAAAATCTTAATGTTAATGCAGTTCATAATGGTCCCTTTACCTGTGGGTTGGTAGGTCTTCAAAGACATGTCATACCCTAACAGAAGAATGATCTCTTGCTGGGTGGGGAGCTGCACTAAATCTCTGATCCTTTATGCCATGCAGCAGCCCGCATTCCTTTGAGCCCTGCATTGGCACCTGATTATGCTGGTTTGAGAAACAACAGGCATCACCTCTGGAGAGTTTGAGATCACTTTGCTTTGTTTTGATTATACAGCTTCTTATCCAAACAGTAAGACAAGCACTGCAGTCCAAAAGCAAATTTCCCTGCTGAACTAAACATCATTTTGCCTACTCCACAAGAAATACTTCTATGATTGTTTTTCAGAACAAAAGCAACTTCGATGTTGTGATTTAAATCATACAGACAATACTCTAAGAGGCTCAGGTAAACTGTACAACACACTTTCCTCAGGAGCCTGCAGAAGAGCCTATCCAGCTCCTTAAGGCTGCAAGAAGAGATTCCCAGGCAATTCCACAGCCAGGAGGCTGCCTCAGTCTGCACTGGCCATAAAACAAGGACAAGATGAACGATTTCTCTGTTGCCTTTTTACATTATCTGGCTTTCTGGTTGTCTGTCACACACAATCCCATGTTATCACACGGAACAGTTTCCTGCTGTTTGGTTATCAAGGAAGTAGCTCTTACAACTCAGGCTGCTGAATGGACATAGGAATATTTTCAAGTGATGACTCAGTTTCAGATGTCTCAAGAATCACTTGAATGCATTTTTTTTTTATGGTCCTGAATTAACAATTTTTATTACATCCTTCTGCATCAACACTATTTCACACAGCTTTAATGCAATACTGTCAGCTCATTCTGCAATTTAATGACAGACACAGTGAGAGCTTGTATCATCAGTCAATATTTTACAGGAAAAATTTATTGAAATATTGACAGACCTCTCACACTGCTGTAAATAGTTCATCATCTTATCTGTGGGGAAATGTCAGAGCTACTTCTCTGCATACTGTATCTTCTACTCTTCTCATTTCAGACAATTCATAAAAACCCCAACAAACCAAGCCAAACTGCATTCTTGAACTCACTTCAGTTGATTGGCATTGTTCTGAAGATAAATAAAGTGCAAAATGCTGACAGTGGTAAGATGTGATTTTACTGAGGAATAAGGAATGTGAGAAAGAGGCCAAGTGGTAGAGAGGCCCTAAGAAGGGAGAACGAGAGTGACAGTGCAATCCTGAGGACTGCTATAGAAAGACACACACTAGAGAAGGTGTTTAGATTGTGTGGGAGGCAAATCCACAAAGACAAAAAAGAAGTTGTGGCAACTTAGTTATTGCTTTTCAATCACTTGCCTTAATACAGCTTCAAGGTCAACCACCATGTTATCTGAGGATCAGTGACATGCTTTTGAAAGTGCTATTGCAAAGGGGTTAAAATGTAAGCTGTGGGCACTGCAATTTCACTGAAACCAGTGAAGTTACATGAGGGATGAGTTATAGAGATAATTTGTAATTCAGTGTACCATGCAATTCACAATTTTTTTGAGATGGATTTACAGAGTTCATGTAATCCTGCTAAGGATTACCCAGTGTCTGAAATACCTCATTATTCTCTTCAATTCTGAAAAGAAACTCAAATAGTGTACAGCTGTATCCAATTAGGTACCAGGCCATTCTTCTTCCATAAGCAGAGATCAATTCCCAATGCCAATTGCACAATAACTGTGCAATTATTAAAACAAATTAAAACTTGATTATCTCCTGGGGGTTCTTTTTTAAATTTGAAGAATAACTTAAATGAATCTTTAAGCCTTTCAAAAGCATAGTGAATGTTTTAACTCTACTTGTGCCCTAGAAAATATGAGTTCCACTCTATGAGCAAATTCCAAAATATGGGTAATACACCAACCATTAATTTCTTTGTCTTTCATGGCTTTACTGTCATTTTTCAACCACCTATGTAACACTTCATAAACTTCCATTGATGCATCCTTAATGTTTAACTAACTTTGTAACAGGTTCTATTGCTAAACTTTAAAATCTTTTACTGTCTTGCTTAACATATTGTTTTCTTACATAATGCATATTTCTGTTTGCTTAAAACATGTTTCTACTTAAGCTACAAACCAGATCTATCTTTCATCTTTAAGAGTGACATATAAGAGTAATTTCCTAAAATTGATGCAAAAATATTTTAAATTATCACAAACAAAACATTAAAAGATATTAAAAATTTCCCAGCTCTGAAAATTATCATGAAACATAAAAAAAAAAGAAGTCTCTGTCTAGATTGAGACATGGTTGTCATGTAAAACTTTGTGCAGAATGAGGCAGGGGAATAATTTTGAAATTCTCAGCTGGTGACCATTATCTTCCTTAGAATGTACCTGCCTAGTGCTATGTCAAATTATCTCAAGAGATGTTCTACAGTAACTGGGAAATAAACAGTTAGCAGCTCTTTAATTATAAATCTATTTCTTGTCATTTCTGTTCTTTTGTGTTTCTGCTTTTTATAAATCATTGCACTAAATTAAATTGTAATAAAGCACCCCAGTGAAAGTGTTTCTAGCTAAGAAAATCAGAATAACAAATTAACACTTTTTTTCATTAGCATTTTACTTTATCACTGGCTATCAAAAATGCAGTTGGGGGAAGCTTCTCTATTGCTTCAAAATAGTTCCATGAAAATACTGCTATTCTTATTCTGCAATAGATCCAAGGGGTTGATTCCCTTTTGTCACAGATGTGGTCATGCAAACAGATATACCCTCTTCTTTGCAGGTTAAGCAAATTTTCCAACACAGAACTCAGTAATATTTTACCAACCTGAAAAAAGCTTGTTTTAGCCATTATCAATGCTGCAGATCACAAGTGAATCAAAACTGTTGTCAACTGCTGGGCTTCCACTGATGCCTGAAAAGAATTAATAATTATTTACAATGCAAAAGATGTCTGCTAGCCCAGGGCTATGGATTTTACACTACTAGCCCTTGTTTCCCTTGAATTTATAAAATTGTTTTACAGTTACCTCTCTCATCAGAAGAAATGCTTTCTAATTAAATTTATACAGAAATAATTTGATCCTTTGTAAGCACCTTGTGTTATCTAGTAATTAAAGGATGCAGGAGCTGTTTCTGAGTCCTGTAAAAAAGGTGCTGGCAGCATTAATGGGTTTTTATGAGATCTTTCAGGTATTGTAGGCAAATTACATCCTTCAGAGCAGTTTCTCTTTCTACAGGAGAGGGAAGCAAAAACAGTAAATAAGAGACAGTGTTCCAAATAGAAAAAAAAGAACCTCAGGCATAGAGGTCATTCAGTAAGAATAAAAAACAATAAAATAACCATGGATAAATGGAAATTAAGATTGAGGAATGGGATTGCATTAGCCTATTGCCACTGTCAAGTACATGGAAATATCAAGCTGTGAGAGGAATAAGGAAAATATGGTTTTAGACTGTGCTGATTACTATGTTCAATCAATCATTAAAAGTCTGTGGTATGTGGTTGCCTCACTTGTGTAAGAAAATATAAGAGGTTTATTATTTTAGCATATATCAAAGTGTTATCCCTTTTTCTTGCCTAAGGTGAGATGTTTGCAATATGAAAATAAATTAGATTTGCATATTCATAGTTTCCTAATCATCCATTGCCTAAGAAATTCCTTTAAGAAAGAAAAATCTTAATAAACTGTTACAAAATAATATAATTTGTGTGTGACCAAAATGGAACAGAAATCTCCACCAAAAAAAAAAAAAAAACAAACAAAAAAACCCCAAACAGGCAAACAAAAAAAACCAACATTTTGTAAACAACAACTACTAAATGAACCAGATTATGGATGTTTCTGTGCTTATATCAAGGTTGATATTGTGTCTGGTACCATAGAAAGAACCATGAAAAAGGAAAAGGAAAAATTTTCAAGGATTTATCATTTATCTCAATGGGATACAGATAGTTATGTAGACTTCCAAGTGACAGAAGCTACATAAAACTGAATTAAAGAAAAAAATGTGCTGTAAAGTGGATTTTGAGGGAAGAAATTAGCAAGAATATGGCATGGAGAAATTAAAAAGTGATGCTTTCTGGACATAAACATGTTAAAGCTGGACAGGTATCACAACTAATGTAAAACTAAACTAAAGATTAGCACAAGTGAAATCTATGAATGAAATAGATTATTATGACACAATAACTATAATTAAATTTAAAAGTGAAATTTAACTAAAATATCAACAATGTAGAAGGGAAAGATGTTTTTACAAAAGCATTAAAGAAACCCTTGTTTAATGGTGCATGAAGCCAGCTACCAATTGAAAGCAGGGCACAGGCAATTTTAGTAGTGTCAGATCACTTATTTCTGCTGGACATCTCTGTTTTGTTGCTGTTTCAAGCATCTCTCTTACCTTCTATTATCTGAGCATTGCCTGACAGTACTGGGAATTCTTTATTCTTGAACTGAATGACAAGATATCACACGGAAAGTGGTGAAAAAGCTCTGGATTTAGAAAAAGACATCATTATAGGTCATGCTTTCTGTTTTGCTTTGAGATACTTAAAACAGAGCAATCATATTAAAAATAAAGAAAAACATTTCACTGAGCAAAAAGCACTGGTTGAGCAAAAGAACTCCTATACACACCCCATGCCCCTGAGTGCCCTGTGCAGCTGTACTCATCATACTTAGAAAACAAAGACTCAGTCATACCAGCAAGAAAAATGAAAACTCAGCCCTGAAACCTTCCAATCTCCCAAGTCTCCAGCACCATCCAGATTAGCAGTGCAGATTTTCCAGGTGACAAGACATGGAGGGGATGCACCAGCTCACTCTGTGGGACAGGACTTTTTGAAAAGATGCCTCTGTGGAAAATATCACCTGGCTGAAGATCTATGGCCTCTGTCATCATGACTTTCTTTCAATCAGCTCCAGACCTGCTCTAGGACCAGCTGAGTTTACCAAGAAGAAAACATGTATGTGATGAATAGCCTGGATTATGGAAAAGATGAATTAATAGCTAATTAAGCATCTCTGCAACATCAGTCCCAATGAAATCAAGGATCCTATGGGGTGGCTTAACATATAGACCTGGAGCTTATTACATTTTTATAAGCTTTGGGTCAGAGCATTTCCCAAGTAGGAGATGCTGGTAAATAACACATTTCAACAAACCAACACTTCTCTTCAAAGCATTAAACAACAGGTGTTTCACTATGCTGTGTCAAGAAATTAGAAAAGAAGCTGTATAAAAAGATGAAGACCACTATTTGATATTTTAAAAAAGAATATAAAAATCAGTTGCTTTATGCTGGGAACAGATAATTCATGATTTATTTGTACATGTCTGGAAGATAAAATACCATTAAAAAATAAATTATGCTGTGCAAGTCTAATTCTTAAATACAAGATAGGTGGAAACAATATCTCCACCCTTCTTTCCAGCAGTTGGATGATCATAGGTATTACTGACAAAATGCAGAGTGTGAGCATGTTTGATCTTAATGGCATTACTTATCTCTGGTCTGGCTGAGGAAAGTGATATTTAGTGATGCTTCAAAATTATAACGGAAGCAATAACATGAAGGAGCGCTGCTAAAAATGGCAAAAGCTTTGGGAAAACTTCATGGGAGAGAAATTCTGCTTATTGCACCTGATTTCCTTTTATGACAGAGTAACCTATATAACTGATCAAGGGAAGCCAGCTGATACAACACTTTATCAGTAAAGCTTTTGATACTGTCTGTTGCTGCATCCTTCTGTACAAAATGTCCAGCACACTACAGGATAAACAGATCATGTGATGGGTGAGTGACTGGCTCCTGGGTCAGGCAAAAAGGGTTACAGTGAATGGGGTGACATCAGACTGGCAACCTGTCACCAGTGGCGTTCCACAGGGCTCCATCCTTAACCCTGTGCTTTTCAGTATCTTCATAAATGACCTGGACACAGGACTGGAAGGGAGATTAAGCAAGTTCAGAGACAATACAAAACTGGGAGGTGATGTAGACTCCCTCAGAGGCAGGGAGTGTCTGTGGTCCATTTATATAGATGGAAGTTAAATTTGCTTCACATACCCATGCATGGCTCTCCAAAGGTACATCAAGGTTTTGCCTTCTGTTAACATGCCATATACCCCATGCCAGTAATAAATCCTTAAATACAACAGAGAACTTCTCAAAGATATACTGAAATATTGAAATAGACAAATTTAAATGTCTTTTGTCAATGAATGTTGATAGGAAACATCCAAAACATTGCAGGGTACAAAATATGTATCTCACAATTTCTCTTCTGCATTTCCAAGATAGTCCTCTAGGCCAAGCATTTTCTTATGACTCCATGAGATTTGGGCTGGCCCTTTCTTTCCACATTGGGAGCTTTTTCACAGTTTTTCTTCGTTTTAGGAATCCCTCATTTTCTATAGAGTCCTGCCATCCATCCATCTTTTACCTTTCCCAGTCTGTGTTTGCTCAGCAATGGTCTACAGTAGCAGCCTTTTGCTGGAAAAGTGATTCTTGCTCTGCTGAGCAATTTGTTCTATCTCAGTGCCACCTGCTCAAAATAAACTGACACCTAATTCCTCACCTGAGAGGAGCAGTACAGGGGTCTCTCCAACAACAACTTTCGCCAGCCAGCCCTGCCAAACATTACTGTGTCTGACAGTGGACCCCAAAATGACTGTATCTTCCATACTCCACAGCCAAGGGGAGCTCACAAACCTATCTACAGCCTTTCCAGTAAATGTAGGAAGCAACCAGAGCTTGTTTAAGTAAGAATTATGGTTTATATAGACCACAAAACTGGTAGTTCTCCATAACACTTATTTATTTACCTGCCAGTAATTAGAAATTACGAATGCCCTTGATGTTCTCTGCTCTAGTCAGTTTATCAGAAACACCTCCATTAACAAAATTCTTGGAGTGAGACTCACAGGAGAGGCATCCCACAGCATTTACCTAATAACCAAGTTTAAACTGAACCTGTGATCAAGCAGGTTCCATCTATGTCATAAGTTATTTGATGAAGAAAAGTATTCTGGTGGATAAAGTAGTGCAAAATCCAATGTTTCCCTTTATCCAAAATCCTGTAACATGAGAAATAGAAATTGGAGTGATGCTGTACCCATAATAAAACAGATTCTAATTCTTAAATTTGCATAACCTCTCTTTGGCCAATGTATGCAGTGGTTTGTTTAAACCTAAGCCACTATTCATTATATTTGAGAAGTCAAGGCAGACTGGTGAACACCATCATTTGATTTATAGCTAAGAGGAATGTGTACATTTTCCTTTCCTCATAGAATTCCTGAAACAAAAAGGTTGTAAAAAATTACATACTTGAGGTCTGCCAAAATTAGTGCTGGCATGCTAAGGTAATACAAAGGGACTTTGAAAGACATGCAATGATGATATTGCATCTCATATATTGCTCAGTAAATTACTTATCTACAATACTGAGTGCAATTTTAGAATGATATTATTCTAGCCATGAAAGTCCTTCTTGATTGCTTTAATGAATCAAAGGTCCTAGGGAGTACTTCAAGCAACTTACTAAATTAAATTCTTTCTCAAAGAAATGCCTCAAGGCAAAAATTAGTGATTGATTACAGAATAAACAGGTGCACTACTTTGAATGCAAACCAGGTAGAGACTCCAAATCAGATCTATAGTTTAATAGGAAAATTAAAATAAAGGTGATAGTACAGAAACACTGACTTAAACTGACAGTCAGAATATGACCTCACACCCTGTTGGTCAGGGTGGTGGTAACAGTCCAATTAAATGGTGGCTACAGTCCTGCTGGAGTGATGGATGTGGTTGTGTGGAAGAGGTGATCCTGGAGAAAGGTCTGCTCTTTTTCTTCTGGTCCAGTGGTAGTTATGAAGGTCTTTTCCTCTGGGAATCCAGTGAGTAGTGCTGCCTGTGGTGTTCCCAGCCTCAGATTTTATCCAGGTAGGAATGCTTGGTTCCTCCCCCTTCACTGAGTATCTCTCACATTCAGTGAGACTTTGATGGCCCATTAGCAGAGACAGCCCTCCAGAGGGTGTTATCAGGGCTGAATCAAGGAGAAGCTAAAAAACACTGTCCCTATATCTTAACAGTTTATGCAGATGGTAATAGAATACACACTTTTGGTTACATCTTACATCTTAAGACAACAGGTTTTAAATTGTAGTGTTTGTTTCTATTGTAAACTGTGAAGTAGTAAGAGGATACTGCTGATTTGAAAATCAGAAAAACAAAAGTGAAATCTACTGCGATTAAAACAGTATAATGATGGAAATAAAATATATTCATTTTAATAATAAAATAATTTAAATATAATTTAAATTGCTTTTATGTACCTTTCACAAATATCTAAAGACATTCTTATTTATGACACTGGAGTTAAAGGAAGAATTCTGGATTAAATATTGGCTCATTAAGCAGCTACTAGACAAACAGGTTCTGCCTTTCTGTATTTACTGTATGAACATATTTTGACTCCCTCAAAGGCAGAGAGACCTCAAGTGCTGGGCAGTCCCTGACCACGTGAAGTTCAACAAGGGAAAGTGTTGGATTCTGTAGCTGGGATGGGGCAACCCTGGATGTATGCATAGACTGGAGAATGAGATGCTGGAGAGCAGGGCTGCAGAAAGGGACCTGGTGTTCCTGGTCCATGGCCAGCTGAACACGAGCCAGTAGTGCCCTGGCAGCCAGGAGGGACATCCATGTCCTGGGGGGCATCGGGCACAGCATCACCAGCCAGGCAAGAGATGTTATTGTCCCACTCTGCTCTGCTCTGCTCTGCTCTGCTCTGCTCTGCTCTGCTCTGCTCTGCTCTGCTCTGCTTTGCTCTGCACTGGGGTGGCCTCACCTCCAGTGCTGGGGGCAGTTTTGGACAGCACAATAAAAGAAACACATCAAGTTATGAAGAGAGCATACAAAGGAGGGCAGTGGAGATGCTGAAGAGACTTGAGGGGCAGTATGAGGAGGAGCTGAGGTTACCTGGCCTGTTCAGCCTGGAGCAGAGGAGACTGAGGGGAGTCCTCACTGCAGTTACAATTTCCTCAGGAGGGGAAGAGGAGGGGCAGGCAGTGATCTCTGTGCTGACCAGTGGCCAGGCCCAAGGGAATGGCCTGAAATTGTGTCAGGAGAGGATTAGGCTGGATATCAGGAAAAGGTTCTTCACCCAGAGGGTGGCTGGGCACTTGGAACAGGCTCCCCAGGGAAGTGGTCACAGCTCCAAACCTGATAGAGTTCCAGGAGCATTTGGAAAATGCTTTCAGGCACATAGTGGGATTTTGGGGGGCTGTGCTATGCAGGGCCAGGAGCTCCATTGATGATTCTTGCTGGTCCCTTCCAATTCAGAATATTCTGTGATTCTGTGAATCCAAAGAGCTCATGTTGTTAAGGATATAACTTCACACAGTGGAAAACATCTCTCACAATGCTGCCAACTACTGTAAGATGGCATGGAGTTCTACTTCATGTGTAATAGGTTGTTTCATAAGTCATCTGTTGATAAAACTAGACCATTAAGATCAATCACATAAATAGCACTCCTTTCCTTAGAAATTCTGACATTTTGGAATTTGGCATGAGACCAAGTTGAGGAAAAGTTCAGAATTTCTGAAGAGAATTGAGAGCACTTAGAAATATAAATACAATTTTAATGAAATAGATCTTGATCTGTAAAGAAAAAATATATTAAATAGTGTCTCCATTCAAAATTAAATCACTGTGGTTGAAATTTACTGTGTAGGTTTAAGTGCTTTGAATTTTTGCTGCAAAAATTTGTCAGAATCAGCATTTTATCAGCGTTTAGATTGAGGAAAATGCACAATTCCACAGGGAAATCACTTTCATGTAGGCTTTCACAGCCTTTCCTATAAGCTATACCACCTGGGGCAGTTTTAAAGAAATCATTACATTGGGGAAATCAAATCTCTCCAGCTCAGAATCCATTCTAAGAACATTTCAAATAAAACAAAAAGGCTTTCAAAATAATCTCTTTTAGTGTCAGCTATTACTGCTGGAGGTAAAAGGTCCAGATGATCCTTCACATTCCTTTTCTTAACCTCTAAGTTTGACTTAGTATAAAACATCAGATACTGCTACTTTGTTTGAAATCCAGCTTTGTCAAAACCCATCTGCTCTATATTAAGCTATCAAAGAGCCTATTATTTTATCTGAGTCTTAATTTATCTCAAAGAAAAATTTCATAAATCCTCTGACAGTTTTTAATTTAATTATTGAGGAGACAATGTTGTTACAACCTTTTATTTAAAAACACGACAATAATTTACCAGGAAAAGCTTTAAGGACATTAATTCTTGGTATGATTTGGGAATATAACAACAGTTATCATACATGCCACCAAAGGTCCTCCCTCAGCCCTGTGTCCAGTTACCAAAACAAATTGTTCTTGTGAAACACCACCAATGACTGGAGAAGGGCCAGGACAGGAGAGCTGCAGATGACACTTCTCTTTTGTGTTCTTCATGTCTCAAAGCTTTATTTTTAGTTCTGGGGCTGCCTTAGTGGGATACGATTCCTGAGAAGTAACTTCCTAGAAATTTCCTTTTTTAAGTCTTCCCACTGTGAACTTTAATCAGATAAAGAAAATCTTTCTTTTTGAGAAAATATTTTCATGGATTTTGGGTTTTTTTCCAAATTTCCTGCACATGTAAACCTGTACACATCAAGTTTAGCAATATTAACAGTTTAACTGGAGCTATCCAGCCAGGCCTGAGGGATTATGGAACAGTGTGTAAACCCCAGAGTTTTTCTGACGAAAACAACCCTAAAACTCCCAGTAGAAATGTTTTTACAGTATGTTGTTCCAGCCAAGTTCTTTTGAGAAGATAAATGCACTCAATTCTCACAAACTTCATGATTCCAAGAAGCTGCACATTATTAGAAACAGGGCTCATTTAATCACACAAGTAAGATGTATTTGGGACCTAACACAAAGACAATTGAAATTAATGGCATTTGTTCTATTGACTTCAGCTTGGTTTGGCTTAAATCCTTAGGCTCTGCTCCAGCTGCCAATTGATTTCCAGAAGTGAACTTAAGCATGTGCTTTAGTGATTTAGCTTTCCTGAAGGGGGATGCATTTAAGTATGCACTTAAATGATGCATTGAATAGGGATTTAAAAAGCCAAAAGGGAGAAAATTTCCTAATACACTACAATAAATTTTCACAAAGTGTATTTGGACATGTAAATTTAGACAACAGTTAAAACAATGAGGGATGATAATGACTCTCTTAGATACATTGAATAATTCAATGCACACTTTTCTCTTTTTAGATATTAATTTTTTGAGAACAACTATACAAAGTTTAATGGTCAAGAACAACATGCTAACTGTTACAACCTCAAATAATCTCTCACATTGGTTCTAAGTAATTCATGCAACAAGGCAAGTCATTATAATAAAGTATCTTTAATTGCAAGAGTGGGTGATAATCCATAGCTAATGTTTTCACTACAGAAACCTGCCATAATTTTAAATTTTGGATGGAAAGTGTTTTCATATATCTTTAAAGGACTCAAAGTCCCAAAATAGAATCAGCCATATGATTTTCGAGATGATTCACTTCCATCCAACCACTCCTAGCCAAAAATTCTGGGACTGTAAAACAATTCCTGGTGCATAAGAAGGAAGGCCAATAGCTGATATCATACAATTTAAAAGACATATGTACATACCTGTTAGCAAACCCCTGAATGAAAAAAAATTTGGTCTATGAGTTATTGTGCAGCTTATTTGCAACACAATTTTATTATTAAATAGAGGCAGATATTTTAATTTGTGGTTTAATCTGGCATGTCTAAGCCTGAGCCAGTAAATTCGAGTGTTAAATTAATATTAATTCAATATTTTTGTGCTCTGACAATATCCAACTTCTCCAGGCCTGAATGAAAACTGTATAAACTGCTATAAACCAAGTAATAGTACCTATTCCAAATCACTAAATGTTGTAACTTCAATTCTCATTACTCTCTAAGAATGCAATCTTTCAGGTTTTAGGAGAATTAAATAAAGGATATGCTCAACTCTGGAGAGCTACACCTTCTGACCTTCCTTAATGACATGTTTTGACCTAGTCCCACCTTACATATGGGGAAAAGATTAAAAGTACACAATTTTTAATTACATATATTGACTGATACTGACAACAATCCAAAACATCCTTTTAGTTTCCAATATGTGACTTAGGTTTTGAAACTATTTTTAACTGCTCTGTATGACTGCATCTCTGATAGTGAGTTTCTTTTTCTGTATCAAATTCTGCTCTTGATTACCGTGCTGTTAATGAGTTATTTTCATTGTCTTTCAGGGATTTCCCTGACAGGTGGCCAAAGGTCATAGGCTTTATATTACCTGAAAAATACAATCCTGTAGACATTATCAAGAAATTCATCAAATCTGAGGTACATTACTTAAAGGTAAAAGTTATTTTGGAAGCTGGATCTTTAAGGACCCTCAAATAAAGAAGGTTTTTTTTTTCCTGATTAGGGTATGCAAAAATGGCTCTTGCTATTTAGAAATATTAAATTTGAAGTTTATTCACTTCAAATTGTTCTATTAGTTCTCTCTGCAAAGGTGTTTCAGCCCATGGAGATCTGCTGGATAGTGCCTAGAATAACCTTTCAGAGAACACACAGTCCAGGCTGGACTACCAGTCCCTGCTTACTAAGTTCTGCTCAGATCTTAACCAAAATAGTTTCTCCATTGTAAAAGACACAAAGCTTCTATTTCCTTTTCCACATCCAGACCTTGCCCTCACAGTATCTTGTCTTTTTTAATGCTGCATATTCTCCTGAGGCTTACCCCTGAATACACATGGACACAACACTTTCACACACACCACTTTCCTACGCTGCAAGTGGGAAATGTCCAGGCTTTTGTTGCCAATGACACCTCTCCATTTTCCAAAGGGAAATTACCTGTGATGGCCCTTCCATTATCACACTGAACATATCTTTCTCTCATCACCATTGGTATTTCAATTTTTATAAAAGTGAACTCCAGCACGATTTTCCCACACTTGTCTGATTCAGTTCATGACTTGCTAAACTGTGACTGAGCAAGTTCGAGACTTTACACAGCCCCATTCAAGTCCCTTTTGAATGTAGACTTCTGCTTATCAATTCTGTTAACCTGTACAAAACTCTGGTGTTTTCCTTCTGCCCTTAGAATGTTGACTCTGAGGTCAGGAAATACATTCCTGCCCCAAAGTTAATGCTGCTGAAAATGAACAGCTGCAAAAAGTACAGCTCATGTAGAATTGCTCAATAAAAATAATTATGCAGACATAAACAACTATAGATAGCAGTCTGATTCACATGTACAAACCTAATAGTTTGATTTATCATTAGGGATACTGTATTTTCATGTAGAATCCCTACTAGTTTCACCAAAGAAACCAGCATCAGCTTTCCTTTCACAGCTATTGAAATTATTCAATTTAGAATAGCATAAGTGCCATCTAATTCACTAGCTTCAAGGGCCCCTAAGTACTTATGTGAAACCAACAAAATTATTGGTTTTCTTTTATGCTGAACACATTATGGTGCTGAACTGGTCACAATAAGAGTTCAGAAGTTTTTGTGCTATCACTGAAATTAAAAATTAAATTATATTATTTTAATTGAGAGATGTATTTTGAGGGGGTATTTCAGATTGTCCTTGAACCAACATAAGAAATTAAAGGGTAGATCAGAAAAGTAACTGCTGAATAATAATTTTGCATGGGATTTAAAAATCCATCATAGACATTAAGAGATCACAAACAGTGAAAGTGTTAAAAATAAACACTTTTCCTATTTCCTATTTTGTAAACAATCCAAGTCAGATACCTAAATATTTAAGTTTTGCACACCATCTATAGGACCAGTGAAGATACAATCAAGGTGTTTTATTCAATCAGAAACATTTCTCTGTAACAGAGGCTTCAGAATTATGAGGTCTACACTAAAAAAGAAATACTGTGTGCAATAGATCACTTGGCCCTTCACTACCATTCATCAGATGTAAATAAGCTCCTAAGGGGCTCTTAACTCTACCACATATAAAATTTTGCAGCGTGTGTGGTTTTCCAATAAAACTGAATTCCTTTTAGCAGCCTAGCAGTACAAGTGTAACATCTAAATTTATTTCACAGTTTTGCTATGTAAGGAAGTTTCCAGGGCACAGTTTAGTGTCTGTTATGGGTTTGGTTTTTTCAGTCAATTTTCCTCCCACCTGCTACCCAGGAGAAGGATAATGTGGGGAGAGGGCATAGCCTGAGAGACAAATGAGAGCAACTGGGAAACAAAAGATGTAGCTGCATTCCATTGAAATAGCCCTTGCTGGGGTGGGTTGCAGGTGATACCACGAGAAAATAGTGAGGGGGCTACCCCAGAGTCTTGGCTGGGTTTTGCTTGGTCCTGCTTCTGGGTTTGGGGGATGAAGGAGCTGTTTGTTGTTTTCCCACACTCTGAAGCTGCACAGGCTCATTAAACCCACCCTGTCCACAGGCAGGCACTGTGCACACCCCCCATCACCTGGATGCCAAGGGCACTCACAAGATCAGCTGGTGGCAAAACCTTCTTGTTCTCTGTGCCCCCTCTCTCTCTCCCCCCACCCTCCTTCCCCATTTATTTTCCATTTTCATTTCTTCTTTTCTGTCTTTTCTAGCCTTCTTTCATTTGGACAACCCTTTTTTCTTTTTGTTCTTCATTATCAATGAACTGCTCTCAGATACAAGGTTTGTCTCATTTGGCTGAATTTTGTTCTTGACCATCTAATTCTAAAAGGACTCTCTGCAGTTTCCTTCAGTGGAATGCGACACATGTTGACCTTCCTGGGCATTTCTCGTGCTGAAGAAAGGTTGTTTAACTGCCACTGCAAAAACTGGCCAGTCAATGTTAGAGGGAATTATGGCCATGCCCCACAACTCACACTGAAGAAAATATTGGAATAAAATCCATCAAAACCTTGTATGAACCCAAGATCCTTTTATAGGTGTTTTTCCTGTCACATGAAAGTTCCAGCCACATATGACTTCTCTAAAACTTAGAAATAGAACTCTCTATTTATTTCTGTCTGTACAGAAATCTGTGCCAAATTTTCAGGTGTAAGTAAAGGATGGCCTACTAAATGTCAAATGCCATGGAACATAGCTGTTCATTAAAGATATGCAGTCTGTAAAGGAACATGAAGTGTCAAGGATTTTCTTACAACTTCCATACCCATCAACCAAAGTTTGGAAAAGGCAATAAATCAACCTTATGGCATCCATCAATTTAATCAGGCACCTACTTAGAAAAGCTCAGAGGTTCTGAAGCCTGTGAAATGGCATTTTCCCACAACACTTCAGTCTGTTCTCAGTTGTGTGGACAGTGGTACCTTAAAAGTTTGCTTCAGTGACAAAAGGAAGAGAATAAAAAATAAGAATTAAAAAAGGCAACAATATTCTTACAGTCTTATTGTGAAGAAAGAGGACACTAAATTAAACAAAATTAAACAGGAATTGTCATAGTCCCCTGGATAATGTAAATTTCTAAAGCCACAAATATGCAATATATTTTGAGAGGCCTTGAAGTAGCATTTACTGTATTCTGATAGTTCCCCTGACTCTTCTTTTAACATGTAATGCAAAGGTTTTTTCACCAACAGACATTCAGGGTAGCTTCATAAATGTCAAGAATGTTTAAACATCACTGATACTTGACAATAAAAGGTAGAAACATCCTAGTGTGTGAAAGGAATGTAATAAAATCACAGCAAATATAAAAAGTATAGGACAGAAGCTACGTTGTCATTAAGTTCTGTTAATTGTGAGATAACAAAGGCTACTTTGCTTGCAGAATTTCTTTAAAAATACAAATCTCACAGAAAAATCTCCTTCCATCAAAATCCACAATTTCATAGGATTACACTGAACTAAATGGAATTTTCAGCAGAAAATTTAAAGTATTTGTTACTATTTTTTCTGATGCATGGTTTAATCTTTTAATGTCTTTCTTTTTCTCTATTTCCTATTTAAATGAATTGTACTTTGGATACCACATAAAAGTTCTATTGTTACCAAATAAATATTACAGATATTTTATTTTGGAAATTACAGATAGCTTGCTAAAATATTGGAAGAAAATAAAATTTTACAAATCCATAGTATTCCAAACAAACAGAACCCTGACCTCCTTTTCCTATTGCCATCTGTGTACAATCATAAGAATAATTTGTGAAATGAACATTATCTCCCACCATTTTATCTCAAGGTTTTGAAGCAGCCTCACTGACCACTTGCCCCAGTTTTAGACAAATTTGGGAGGAAACGTCCACAAAGTGTGTCCTTTGAAAAGGCAGATTTTGGCCAGCCCCTTCCCCATCCAGTTCAGAAAAGATTTCCTTGGAAAAAGTAGAAAAAATCTGTTTATTTTATAAGAGAAAAATAAATGAACAATAGACACAATAAAACCTCTCATTGCTCTGAGGAGATGGTAGAATCAGAGTCCAAAGTCCTTTCTGTGGGTGTGGCTCAGCACTCTCTTTCTGTCTCTCAATCTCTGTCTCTCTCTCTCCCCAGACCTGGGATTCAGCATCCCAGGCCCTTCCAGGATCTCTGTGGGAGGGGATCCCTGGCAGATGGTGTTCCAGACTAGAGGAAAGCTGGACAGCCACAAAAAGCCACTGTCCTGGGAAAAACTTTCTTTATTCCATTCACAGATGAGAAACTAGCTTAAAAAGCAAAGGAAAGCTATCCTCCCTCTATCCATGCTGCAGACAACATGCCGAGGGAAAGGAATCTGGGGGAGGAAGTGAAGCTTCTGCACACACAGACTCCATTCTGAAAAATAATTCCACTTCATCTCTCCCCTGTTTTGCTCTTAAAGGCACAAGACTTATACCTGGACAAAAAGACAGGCGATGGGGATACTGGACCATACAGCCACGCCAGGACACCACTTTAATGTGCAAGGAGTATACAATAAGAGGGATGGAGACAATACCACAGTGCCTAGGAGTGTCTTCCAAGGGCAAATCTCTTCTTCAGAGAGCACACAAAAAGAGGATAAAAAGGCAGTCTATTTTTTAAAAGTGTGTTTCATCTGAAGAGAAAAACTGATAAAGAGAGAAGACAGAATGCAATGAAAATGAACCGTGATACAGCATTCATCAGGCAGGTAGAAAGGGTTTGTGTGTAATGAATCACAGGAAAAGAAAACTGAAAGGCTAACCTCAAAGACAGGTACACTTGAAGTTTAACATACAACTTAGGAAAGCTCTTTTCCAACAATAAGGACAGGCAAGAGGTTAATGCAGAAATAGTTGACTGAAAATGAACAAATTGATGGCTGAGTCTCTAGGTGATCAGTCGGTCCAGTGACCATGAAAAGTGAATAAATTAAGCCTTGAAAACAAAGGAAAGTGACTGAGATATGGCATGAGAGAGCTGAAAGAGAGAGCAATGCTTACAGGGTCAAATTCAGCAATAGGAGATAGTCTGGCTTGTGTTCTTTAACCCTCAGACACAGCTCAGCTGGTAAACCACTAATGGAAGTAAAGTTATCTACTTAGCTCCTATTATTATTAGCTACTTATTATTTAGCTCCTGTTGGCATAGAACCAGCATCAGCAGAAATAATAATCACTTACTTACTAGAGCAAAAAAAGTCCTTGTTTTTCTCTGATATTGTCACCATATAAACTTCAAATGTAGCTAAAAATAACAAATACAGCAGCTAAGCAAATTTAATTAGAGAAAGTAAGTTTCACTTTCATAATGGAGTTTGAAAGGAGTTTACTCAATGTTTGAGTAAATTTTGTTAGCTTCTCAAATATAAACCATAATTTAGAAGAAAGTTAACTGTAGAATCTGAATATCCTAAGTTGGTAAGGTCCCACAAGGGTCTTTAAATTCCAAGGACCTTAAGAACTGTAAAATTGAAGAGAGAGCACCTTTCTGTATCAAGCAAGAATAAATATAATTTCTGCTACAACTACAGGCATAAACAGCAGAAAACCACAGGATGCTGCTAGCACATTCTGATTTGAAGTAGCAGATGAACTGATGTGATGCCTTATGTCAAGAATAAAAACTGCTGATGAGTAAAATGGTGATATGGTAAGTCATGACAAGTGGAAGATTATACATTTAGCCATTGTTTCATTATTCTCTCATAAAACATCTACAATAACCTCATTACCTTGTCTATATTTATACTATTGGAAGATTTCCATCATGTCATGGACTTTCTGTATTTGACAGGGGGAACAGCAGAACAGAAGAGACTGGGAACTACTGAATTGACAATGAAAATTGCTAATTGCAGCTGTTTTCAGGGAAGGTAGACATCTAAAATGTAGACATATAGACATTTTAGACATTATAACTGATTTCTCCTCAGCTCAGAAAAGCCTATCAGACACTACATTTCCTTCTGCCATTCAGTTCCTGCTTCATGCTGCTCAGTATCCATCATAACACTGATTATGAACTTGGCAATTGTAGTACATCCAGTATCACAGGGAAAATGACATGTCCCTCAAAATAAAATTACAGCATTCCTGAATGATCAGTCAAGCGCCTCTCTTGCTTGGCTGAATGCCCTCTACCTGTATAGCTCTCTCATGAACCACTTAGTTCTGAAATGAAGTGTTTATAGCACATACTGGAGGGCAGAGATTGCCAAGCTAGTGTTGGTTAAGTGGAGGCAGAACAGGGCTTTTTAGACTGGCACAGTCCAAATGTAGCTGTTTTCCTTCTAGGGTTGTGCTATCTTTGCTGGATCCACTTGGGCCAAGACATAGCAAAGGACATCAGACTGGAATGGAAGATTATTGCAGGACAATACCTTGAAATAGTACAAGATATTTTTAGTTATATCAATATGCCATTGTAGCATCATCAACTTCTACCTACCTCATAGTAAGTAGGTAGCCTCAGTCACAGCTGAAATACTCCGTGAATTTTGTGAAGTTGTAGACATCCAGCAGCATAAGCTTCATTCTTTCAATAAGAAATGGGTAAGTTAATAATTTTGAAAGTATCACAGAGGTTTTTCAGACAGAAAGATTGGAAAAATAAGGAAATAAGATGAAGAAGAAAGATAATAAAATACCTAAAGAAATAAGAAGAAGCTGGGATAATTTTATATAGCCTATGAACCAATAAAATACAAAAGTCTATTTTGAAGAACTACCAAAACAAAAAAAAAGATTGTAATTTCATTTGTTGTAAGGCTTAGAAGAATTGAAAAAATATGTGTTGATCATGCTACAGCAGGATTCCTTCTGTAGTTAGCATGTTGGTCATAATTAACACAAAGACAATTTGCCAGTGCTTGAATTTGCATAAAACCTTGCAGGATTAGTCTTTTACATTTGAAAATTACTAGAAATTTGAGGGGAGTTGACGACAACTTTCATTAGACAAAAACAATTCTCCTTGAAGTGCAGCAAGTGTGGACAATGATTCAAGCAAATGAATATTTTGAACTGTGATATTCTCAGGTGAGTAAAATTTCTTCAATGTTTTGAGAATGCTCTCCAGCTGCTCACATCCTGGAGGTGTTCAAGGAATTACTGGATGTGTCATTTAGTGTTATGGTGAAGTTGACAAGGTGGTAGCAGTCAAAGGTTAAACTCAGTGATCTTGGAGGTCCTTTCCAATCTTAATGATTCTATGATTGTAACTCTGCATGGAAAGGTTTTGGTTTCACCTGAGAGGAGAGAAGAAGTTTAGGAAAGTCAAACTCTTATGAGGTGGAAAGTATTTTCCACCCAGCTCATTTGTAACACACTGGAGGATATGTATTCACACCCGTGACATTTGGAAGTGACAAGTCTCTCACTGCCTTTATAAAATCAGCTGGTTCCTCTCCTGTGAACCTCTATTTCATAAGGGTGGAGAATCTGCAACAGATTTTAGTGGCAAGTTTTACCTCAAGAAAATAAATGCAGTATTTCCTGGTGGGTTATAATATTAATCCTCCTCTTGTAAATACAAAAAACCCCAAACAGCTAAAACCAAAACTAAACCAACCAAAAAAAAACAAAAACAAACAAACGAACAAACAAACAAAAAAAACACAAAAAAACCCCAGACAAACAAAAAATGAAAACCCACGAAATCAAGAACCAAACCAGACAAAGATCTGACAACAGAGATATAAAAACTTTCACCCTCCAAATATCACAGCATTCTATTTCACAAAAGAAAGTTAAATTACCTCTGTGTTTATTCAGGGAAAGACCATACCTCTGAAACTTCAGTGACTTCAGTGAACCTCGGTGACTTTAACACTTAAAACATGGATAATTATTGAGAATTAATCAGAAGCTGTCTGATTAAAGAAGAAGAATTTTTTTCTTTGAAGAGCAAGAAAAGACAGAGGAGCAAGTTGTGGATCATGTATCTATTCATTCTTGAACTAATCTACTACAGTTTATGTTGATGACAAGGAAGCTCTTACTCATCACCTTACAGAACTGTGGATAACGTATCAGAGAATTATAATCTTAGGAGATAAAAGACCTTATTCAGTGAAAGACTCCTCTTAGCATGAATGCAGCATCGACATCAGTGACAGACCCACCTGAATAAGGATTATTAGTATTGTTCAAAAATTTAGAAGACAGAATGAAAGTGTACAGAAAACAAATTATGTTTGATGAGTGCCTATCATTACCTCCAAGAAATGAAAGAGTGGAAAAGGATCCAGGGGACACTCCTTCAATCTCTTGATCCAGCTTTTAGGAATGAGTTAGTCTGCCACCTGTAAACATGTCTGAAGTGTACAGAATAAACACCTGTTTGAAATAATACACCTTTAGTTTAAGAAGGATATCTCCTATCACACCATCAGAAGTTTTCAGTAAATCTAAATTGATAGAAGCATCAGTTATTCATCTTCATTGGACTGTAAACTTTTACCCTCTATATGCCTTTCTGTTAACAAAAAATGTAAACATTGTACAAAACACAGGACAGCTTAACTTGCTGATGCTCAGTGAAGCACTAGTGCAGCATATTTTGATTTGTTTGACACTTGAATAATGCAAAACATGGTTTCTGCTTTATTACATAGCTGTTAATGCAGAAATGACATGCTTAGAAAAGATTTACTATATTACTATTTGCATATAGGTTTGCTTAATAAATAAGAGTGTTTACTGCTCCTTTGAAATCAAAATATTTAGTCTAGGCATTCTGGACTGAATAAAGACTGCCATCTTCTGCTGCAACTGCAGCAGATAGAGGTACCCAGATTAGCCTCATAACATGACCATATGTTATACTAGCCTTTATCCAGTAGGGATATCTCCTTCCCCAGTAATGTAATAAGAGATGTGACTAGAGATATTTCCAAAATATTTGGGGGTTTTACAATATGCTTTTTAGAGCTACATATCTTTATGCTTTTGTTCCCTTTCTGAAGAACAGAGATGGAGCAACCTGACAAAGGACTTAATTGAATCATGGATTATTCTGAGATAGAACGAACCCATAGGGATAACTGAGACCAACTTGTGGCTCCAGATAATTAAAAATAAATAAATAAATAAATAAATAAAAATATATATATATAAAGAGGCCAAAGAAATAAGATTCCAAACCAAAAAAAGTTTCCACATTAATTTGTCATCTAAAACAAGAGATTAAACAAAATAGTCCATGTGTCAGGGATACAGCTGATGAACTTTTCTGAAGAATTTTTTTGTTGGAAAATATTCCTTTTTTCACACAGAAATATTTCTAATGAATGTATGCCCTAGTTTCAGAAGGATAGGTTGTTTTTAAAATCAGATATTGGGGTGTACATGAGTGCTGGTTCAAATAAGCAAGGGGAGAAAACAGGCAAACATATCTCTGTCCCATGGTGGAAAAATTCACAAATCAGAGCTGCTGGTGATGTGTCCTTCATGCTAACCATGTTTGTAGCCAAATATATGTGAGACACACTCTAAGATACCCCTCTCCAGAAAGGGCATTCATAGATTGAGAGTAAGAACTTAAATAGACTTTACATGTCTAAATTCAGACTCTGGCCTACATATTTCTTCCTTTACTTCATTCAGAGAATGCTTACCTTTTACAAAACAATACAGCTCCAGTGAGAGGCAAAAACATTCATTACAGAAGAACTATTTATTTAGGGTGTAAATCCAGAGCCCAAGGAGATTCAATAGTGCGAATTCCCTGTTATGGATTAGGTAGAACAGTAGTTTGAAAAAGAGGTTTATACCTGGAACATGGGACCCCAATGTCAAAAGCAAGTACCCTGATAAAAAAGCTACTGGATATTCTGGGAGTGGGGAAAGTGGTGAACATTGGTCTTCACCTTCTCTTTTCTTTGTTTCTTCAATTTAACTACATAGAAAGAAAAAGGATTTTGAAAAACCTCAAAGCTTCCGCAGAACAAACTTCTATTATATAGAGATCTAACATTACTGACCTCTGTGATCTTTGGATACAAGTGATAGATACAAGGAGGGCTGGCAATGATACCAAAATCAGGGAGAAAGGAAACGAAAGGATAACACTGACATGAAGAAAGCAGGAGGGCACAAAGAAAATTTCCTTGACATTAAAGAGGCAGAGCTGAAACAAGACACAGGAGGGAAAAGAAAAGAAGCAGCAACAACAAAAAAATCGCTATCACTGATTTGAGGCAGCGACAATTTCATCTCAAAGGCATTCATAACCTCACAGACATTCCTTACATTTGTCCCCCTGATTATCTTAAAAAGCAAATAAGTGCACTCCAGAGGAAAAAAAACCAAACTCACCTAAGAGACCGAATGAGCTATTTGCTTTGTCTTTAAGAATATCCACAGTCAGTATCTATTCATCTAACCATCTCTGCTCATTTTTCTCACCATATAAACAGGGCTCTTCACTAGATATCCACATTCTTGCAACTAATCAAGTAATAAATAGCTGGCTCAAGAAAAAAGCATCACAGCCTTGAGAAACCAGCAAAGGACATGGAAATCCAACTAACACTGACAGGTACAACTTCCATTTCATTTTCTGGATTAACATGCAGACAACAGGCAATGCTAAGAATGCTGAATCCACCAATATTGTTCCTTCCAAGTGGCAGAAAAGAGAAGCTGGGACGTAGAGAAAATGTGCTTCTCTTGTCACAGTCCAGCTGTAAGCATAGAATTTATTCCACAACTTTTCTTTGAATTCCTTTCTTGACAATTATTGCCAAGAGAGCATTATTTAAGAAAGAGTAAGGTTTCTATAGGTTTGGGTTTGTTCTTTCATTTTATTCATCAGAATTACCTGCATGGGAAACACTTTATTTGAACATAACCATATCTAAGGCTTCCTTAAAATGATCCCATGTC
This sequence comes from Tychaedon coryphoeus, assembly GCA_013398595.1. NCBI lineage: Eukaryota > Metazoa > Chordata > Aves > Passeriformes > Muscicapidae > Tychaedon > Tychaedon coryphoeus. The sequence continues at coordinate 487,596 of WBND01000236.1, read as the reverse complement.
CTCATGATTACAACAAATCTGATAACACCAAATCTGCATAAAGTAGGCTGCTTTTATTATGCTGTTTATAATCATCCAATTCTTGCCTGATATTGGCTTTTCTCCTCTTTCTTATCTAAAGACACAAATCAAAAGAATCCTGTTTTGACTGCACAATTTGATATGCTATGTGGTCTTGGCAGAGTGGTTTGTTCTATTCTTAGGATTCTAAAATTATTCCTGCATCTGTAAGAGTAGACTCCTCTTCAAACAGCAAGTACACTGTGTGCCCTAGTCATCTTTGATAATGTTGCTTGGCCTATAGGATCATGTAAGAGTAGCAGGCACAACTACATAAATAACAGTGAAAAATGGGAGCTGAAAATGAGCTCATGGCAACACTACAAAGTGTGTAACTCTGTAATTATATAATTATATTTTTAAAAGATATTTTCATCCTGCAAATGCCAGGATTTTCCACGAGACAAAAGTTCCATATTTGCCAATCCCAGTTTTAGTCGCACTTAAACGAATAAACTACTCTTTGCATACTTCACGTCCTTGCTCAACTATGCTATTAATTCATGAACTCCTGGGGGGAAAAAATAAAGCAAAGGAGGGGTATTAGATCTGCTAATCCAAAAACCTTTCAAATTTAAGGGTTTTATAAGTTTCATCAAAAACACATGTGGCACTTGATTAAGCATTCTCATTTAGTGAATAAAATAGGCAATAAGTAAAAGTAGCAATACTAGATTGTGCCCTGAGTTTCAAGAGCAACACTCCAGAAATCAAGTGAAATATATAATTAGTGTGCTACCACAGCAGGTGTATTTTTTTTCACCTATGCTGACTAAATTTGCTGGTAACTTTCACTGGCTGAACAACTTGAGGGGTTGTCAGATACTGGTAAAGGAAAAATAGTGTCAAAGCCAAAAGTGATTTAACTCAGAGCCACTACTCAGGAAAAACCAAAACCATCAGTGTTTTATGAATATTATTCTCATACTAAATCCAAAACACTGAACTGTACCAGCTACTTGGAATAAAATTAACTCCATCCCAGAATTAACCAGGCCAGGTCGCTTTCGAAATACTTATTATTTCAAAAAGCAGCAATGATGCAAGTAATGACTGCAAGCATCAATAGGTTATTTGGAATTTTTGTTATGCATCTTAATTTTTCCATGAACAAATGAATTTTCATGTTAGTAATTATTTTTTCCTGATTTTTTTCCAGGTATAACTTCTGTTGAGGTTGGCACTGATCAGTAGTGTTTAAAAATTACAAAGAAAAATAAGGTTTTAAAATTAGTGCCTTTAGTGGAACAAAATTGCATATTATTTTTTTATTTTTAAAAGAAGTCTGCCTTTGTAAATATAAATCTAATTTAGCATTCTTATTTGTAGAAATTACATTTTACAGAAGATGTTGAAGAAGAGTGAAAGGAAAAAAGGGAATAAAATTTTGCACAAAAGACATTGTTTCTGTCTGAAAAAGAAAATTGTTAGGTGAGGCAGAATGAGCAGAGCACATTGTTTAGATCAAATGGCATGGAAAAATTTATATAGTCTCTTTGGGGACACATCCAAAAAAACCTCTGACATGTTTTTAGATAAAGTTTTTGGAAATATGATCTATTTTCCTTGCTATTTACACTAGTGACAATAAGTAGTTCTTTACAAAGACTTTTTATTCCTTCATTCCTAAGGAATAATTCTGCAAAACCATTATGCAAGACAAATCAGAACTCCAAGTCCAAACACTATATCTCCATGTAGAAATGTAAAACTTTTCCTAAAAATACTTTAAAAAAAATTATTTAGGTAAAGGTCTCTCCATATTACTAAGAAAATGGTGACTATTCAGAGATATTTTTCAACAGTATGATAACTTTATTATAGAAAATTAGTAGAAAAAAGAGGCACTTCTGTAATGTTTTATTCTGAGATTAGAGATACAGTTTCACAAATCTCACTTCTTATTGCTTGTGGACAGCAGTTTTTGTGAAAATAGATAAACTGCACCTATAAAAAGATAATAATTGCACTTCATGAGTAAAACTTAAAATTTCTGAAGTTACAGTACATTCTGTGACAGTGAATCTCCTCATCTCAAAAGTGCCAGCTCACCTGCCTTATCCATAGGACCAGCAGATTTCCTCTATTCTCTCTCTCACTGCAGTGTGCATGTTCAGTGCTTACCTGCTGATCAAAAAGGACCATGTAAACGTAGCACAGCAGGTGCTAATAAGCAGTTAAATTAAAATATTCAAATAAAGGGACCTAAGGCCATGCAAGAATGATTTTATAATAACTAAGTCTAGTTGTGTCATTTGGCCTAATTTTAAACATGGCAAAACTCCTATTCAGTTCAGTAGAGTTGCATCACATAATTATACTGATTTCAGAGGTACTAAAGATTGGTTTAGTAAATGCAATTGCCTTGAAAGCTCACAAAGTTTCCAATTGCCTGTGAATCAAGAACAGACTCTTCTTACATCTATATTCTATCTATAATATTAACCTCTGCATAGCAGTAAATATTAAAGAAAAATGTTAAAGAAATTCTATTTATAAAAAATACAAAACAAAACAAAAAACCAAGGTCTTCTGTCCCTGTTAAAAATAATTTGACTTTCTATATTTAAATACCAGGCTAAACCTGAAGTACTAGGATTATATCTCCTATTAAATTTATTATCAGAATCACAGAATGGGTCTCATCCCTAGAGATGTTCTTGGGAATAAGTTTCACAATTGAGCTAAACATTAATAAAAAGTTGACTAATAGCATTTAATATCTCTCTCCAGTTTTTTTAGCAATAAGAATTGAAAATAGGATGTTTGATGCCAGAAAAAAACCCTCTATTTTCAGTTAGTAGTGGCTTCAAAATAGTTGAAGATTTTACCTGCAACAGAGACCACTGGCTGGAGGTGCTAAAAAATGCTACTTTATATCCTTATATCAGCTTTATCCTTTGCATGACCAGACTTAGTCATAGAATATCCTGCATTGGAAGGCACTCACAAGGATCACAAGAACCACAACATGTGCCTGAGAGTGTTGTATTTAAGTAAAATTTTATTTATGTATAAAAACCAAAAATAACTTGTTTTATAACTTAATGAAATAGCTCCATTTCAATCTGAACTATTTGCTTTCAATTTTGTATAGTTCCATAATGATATAAAATACTACCTTTCATCTAAAGCCAATTATCAGTCACCCTTTCTTCAGTGATAGACAAGATGATTCACCTGTCAATGGACTCTCTTCACTTTGCACAATTGGCATATTTCTTTTGAGTGCTGCCAACAGTTTCCTGTGTCCCAGCAGGAGACACTAAAAACCTGGGACACACTTCTTGCCTTGGCCACTCATTTTGTAACCAATATTTGCAAATAATCTTTGAAAATTAATTTTGATAAAACTTCAGAGTAGCTACTCTATGCCTAGGGATAGACAGAAAGCATAAATGAAAGCAATATATTTCTGTAGACACTTTTCTTTAATGATAAAATGTTGTACAATGAAAATGTTGCTGAATTTATCAACACTTACTACTTCATTGAAATATTCCTAGGAAGAATGAAATAAATCCTTAGGCCCACTATATATTATCTCATTTTTTTGCAGGATTGTCTTTAATTGTACTATTTCTTTGCAGTAGTATGCTTTCTTCAGGAAAAAAAAATAACAATTGCCAGACTGTAAGAAAGTCATAGTAATAATACCATAATCTCAGAATTATATTATTCGTATGCAAAGGACTATTCCAAAACTTATGCATGAGTCAAGAATACTGGATTTGAAAAAACCCCAAACCACAGTGTATTATACTAAGGTAAGTGGCAGTTAGAATTCCTGGAGAAAATCCTTTGCCTCTTTTCCTAAGAGTCAAAAAATAACTGAAGAATAGATGGTTACTGGAAAACATAGTACTGAAAGGAAAGATCTCCCAATATGCAAGAGAAGTAAGAAGCAGTAAGAGAATAGTAAGACTATCAGAAATATAACAAATAATATAAACTATCATAAACAGGAAAATTAGGAATAATGATACAATTAAGCATGAGTTTAAAGAGAAGACACTAACACTGAATAAAACAAGCAAGGCAAATACAAGACCAGTTCTAATTGCCAAGAGATATAAAGAAACAGGAAAACATCTTATGAATAACTTAGAAGAAAACAGCAGAAGAAAATGAAAATCTACTCTTTATTTATGGAGCAAAAATAACAAGCAATAGAAGGTACACTAATAGCTGATGTTTTCTTTTTGCTTTGTTTTTTCAATCACTTTACAGAGAGAAGTCAATTTAAGTAGGATTTGAAATGTTGTTTCAAAATTGTTTGGCCTGATTTTTAAAGATGCTCCAGCAAAAGCCACTGAATCTATGGGAACATTTTTTAGTATATAAGTACTGTGCAATCTAGTCCCCTTTTCTTTCCACATAATTCATAGCTGTCTTGAACACAAATCAGAGGACAAGTCTAAAAAAGAATATATAATATTTTATCTTATCTTCTACTGGATAAGAAAAGACAGAGATATACAAAAGAAACCCTAATCAGTCTATTTTCAGAAAATGAAACACTGATGGCTGAAGTTATTAAACATTTTATTAACACATAGAAAATATGATTGTGGCCTAGATTTCTCAAGGACAAAAACACCAAATCTGTTGTTTTCTTCTTTATCTAAACTACAGCCCAGTTAACATGATACATATTTACAAAGATTTTCATGTTTTCCGCACACTAGCACCTCATAAATTAAGGAAACTGTCTAAATAAACAAGAAATAAATGAAAAACTCTCAAAGCCATGTGGACAAGCTGATACATCATTACACTTTCAAGGCACTGTAGGTAGTTTCCAATTGACTTAGACACAGACAATTTATAAAGAAAAGAAGGGCTACATGCAGAAGCAAAGGGGAAAAAAAGAACTTTTTCTCTCCTTGCCATCAGCAGTCAATGCCCGGTCACTGCCTTCAGAAGACAAACATAATAACTGATGTCCCCTTCCTCCTCTTTTCTCTTGGCTTTTATTGCTGCATGGTGTGGAATAACCTTTTGGTAAGTTTACATCAGCTGTCCTGGCTATGTCCCTGCTTGAGGTCTTCCCCCATTTTGGGGGCAGGAGGGCTGCAGAGACAGCCTTGAGCCTGTGCAAGCACTACTCAGCAGTGGCCAAAGCACTGGTGTGTATTAGCAACACTGCTCTAGGTGGAAGTACAAAGCCCAGCAGGATGAGAGCTTCTGCAGGGAAATCTAACTCCATTCCAGCTAGACCCAATTCAGCTCGTATCTATTGACTCTTATTTTCTGCTGTGACTTCTGAGAAAACTTGACCCCACCCTCTCTAGATCACTCTGTTAGGTATTTCAATACCAATGAGATCTCCCCTACCCCTCCTCTCCTGATGCACGGTGGAAGTACAAAGCCCAGCAGGATGAGAGCTTCTGCAGGGAAATCTAACTCCATTCCAGCCAGACCCAATTCAGCTCGTATCTATTGACTCTTATTTTCTGCTGTGACTTCTGAGAAAACTTGACCCCACCCTCTCTAGATCACTCTGTTAGGTATTTCAATACCAATGAGATCTCCCCTACCCCTCCTCTCCTGATGCACTGTGGTTTAACAAAAGTCAGTATCATCTTCAGTGGTTTCTTGTCTTACCAAATGATTCTGCACATTCTGCAGATTCTGTGGTGGCATCACTGAAAATAAAGACCCAATTTAGAGCACAGCAACTTCATCCTAGAGCACTAGGAGTGCTTCACATTGTGTGCACTCAATTTAACAAAACATGATGCTATTCATGCAGTTGGTAAAAGAGTAAAATGATGTTGTGGTGGTTACAATCCGATTCAAACCCAGAAGAGCAAAGAAAACTAAGTCTCTGTATAGTGCACTCTGCACTAGTGCCCTTCTTCTGGATTAAAAATAAAATATCCATTTTGGAGGGATTTTTGTTATTGAGTAATAAAGTGATGCACAGAAAGAGTGACCTCCCTGTTACCAAAAAAATTTCTTTTGTAGAACTCTTTTCTCTAGATTTCTGATTGTTAGTTGATATTTTTATACTGCTTCTAGATTTCAAAGTGTGCAGTGCTTAAAGACCATTTAAGGACTGACAGATAAAACAAAAGATGATTGATCTGCTGTCTCCTAAACAATAAAAGACAACTTGCTTTCCTGAGGTGCTACACTTGTAAAATAAATGTAGTTGTATTTCCCTCAGCTTGTTTGCTTCCAAGGAGAACTAGATTCCTAAATAACCAGCAACCATCCCTCCTTGCCATCCAACAATCCAACCTTGCCTGTTGACTCAGGGATGCAGGTTCTTTGCTGATACAGGTGTCATAAATGTACACCCAACAAGTCAATCTAATCCATTAATATGAAGTTAAGGAGGGGAAGAGGCCCTGAAACTCCTGCCACTGTGCATTTATTTCATCAGTTTACTCACTGTAGTAGCCAAACAGAAAAGGCTGTGAGGCTTTGCCACAAATAATATTTCCCTTCTCTAAGTGAGATGGAAACATAACCTACAATTCTAAATAATGGGAGATTTTAATGGTATGAAGTCATGGATGAGTTAATTTGCTTATAAAAACAAGCTTGTTTCCCCTCCAGTTCTAAAATATCAATCTGTTACTTTCTTCTTGAGATTGAAAAGCTCCCAGCCTGGATTGCATGCATCATTATGAGTTTCAATACCTCCTGTGTAAAGGTTTAGCCTTACGGCATGTGTATCTATAAATTAACATAAGTTGCCATGTGGAAAGTCACTAAAGCAGTTGTTCTGCTTAGTTAAGATTGATAATTGGACTCAGAGCTACTCAGAAATTCATAAGTGAAGTATATTGAGCTAATCCCAAATATTATACAAAGACCAGAAATCAAAAATTGACTTTTTTATTAACTAGTTGTCACATATTTTGAATTAAACTGTGCCACCTTGTCTAAAAATACATATTACTGTGTTGAAAGAAGTGTTAAGTCTCATAAGACTATTCAGAAACCTAATTTTTTGACAAAAAATGTGCATGCTGTTGAAGAAGTAATTTCCAGTCTTGAAAAACAGAAACTGTTACCTTTTCCAAGCATTCTTTTCCATTCAGAGAAGGCTCAACTCTTCTGTCTAAATAGAAATACATAGAGGCAATATTATGTGTCATCTGGGAAACCACACCTACACAAAATCCTAGCAAATAAACTTGCCTATAAGAAAGCACCTGTGTTTTGACAGAGAAAAAAATAATCTTGGGAAACTGATATCCTGGTTCATTGCAGTACCCATGGATATTCTACAGAGTATTCTGGTTTTCCCTCAAAGCTTTAACTCACTCCTTTTTGCAAAAAAGATATCATTCTTATTCTTTCATATGACAATTTTGTGGTCTACCCTGAACTTGGAATCAACCAAGGTCACACACAGAGCAGAAGAGATGGTGAATGTTTTTGCAAGATCACATATTTTGGCATCTCTTGACACTGATGGAAATTGCTGAGTTAGCAAAGTGATTATTCACAAAAAAATCTCCAGGCTATTTACAAAAATTGCTGCTATCTCCAACCTATCACTATTTCATAAGATATTCCACATACAAAGTGACTTTTGAGCTCTGACCTTCTTTTCTGCTTGTGAAAAATGCAGGATCTTTTTGCTCCTTCCCTTGTATGCCAGAAGAAGCGAATATGAGTGTGTTCACCTCTGAGAGTTCATGCCACTCAGGGAACTGGAGAACAGGAAAATCAATTAAGGGCCCTCAGAAAGCTGAAATGTCAAAACCAGTATGAGAAATGAGAAAACAGTCCATAGTTGGAATCAAAGACAAGCAAATGTAATAATGGATGAGGACAATTAGTGCATTCATTTTTCAAGGATCAGAATAATTGGAAGCTGCAGTTTCAGATAGGAAAACTGAATGTTGTGCACGTGAGTAGATGAAAAAAGTCCATTATGAGAAAAGAATGTATTGATAACATTTCAGTTGCATGACAGGAAGCTTCAGGAGGCAGTGCACCTGTAAGTGGAGACAAAGCCAAATTATTTTTTCTAATGCATTAATCTGATACATTTGAAGTCTTTGTTATGCACTTTTTATTTTGAGATATTGAGATTATCAACACTGAGCATTCACATTGTTTTTCTTATAGATCAGGAACTGGTGGGATCTATTTCTACATGTTTTTCTTAAATTTTTTTTTTGAACCAGTGTGCCAAAAAACAAACCAACAAAAAGATGAAGTAAGAGATAATGTATTCTCTGATTTTTGCTCTTTTCTAAAGTCAGACAGGGTAGAAGAGGTGAAAATTACAGTCACCATCAAGACTTCAAGGAAAGAAAGCAGAATATGTGTTTTGGTTTGGGGTAATTATTTGCTTAGCTGTTTTTTTCATTTTCTCACTATGTGTCAGTTTGAGTAACACTGTGGCATGAGGTCTAGGACCTTATGATCTAATCCTTAGTGATCCTCTGTAACTTTAAGAGTGCTCTGCTTTTACAAACAGAATAAAAGATTTTACTGTACTTCACACTACTTACAGTGGAAACCAAAGAAAAGATAAATACATAAACAGGACTCCCAGTCAATCCAGCCTTTTTTTTCACTCATCTAACATTTGACTTGGGAGTCAGAAAGAGAGACCTAGCAAGGTCTTGCACACAAGCACTATTTTGTGTTTCCAGCAGTGCCAGAACCCTTTCCAGAATGCAATTGCACCTCTGAGTGAGCTAAAAATGCTTCAAAATGTGTTATTGGACTTATTTGCACCTAATCTACATTCCTTCTCACAGCGTATTTCAAAAGGGTGAGTCTGCCTTGGAAACAGGGCCAATTACTGCAAGAGCAAACAGAATAAAAGGGGATGCTGTATCTTAGTCATTCAGCATTCAAAACAAAAGTTTGATTTAGAATGCTGACTCTTTCAGACTTTTCACTCCAAAATGTGTCCCTGTCTGTTCTGTCAATCTGCTAGATGGAGAGCTGAAATAGATGGTGAAACATTTAAAAAATGACAGGATCAGAGATTCTCAAGGCTTTAAAAAAACACCAATTTTCCACATGAAGGCAAACTATGCACAATAGCAGTATTATCAAGCAGACGGTTCAACCATCAAAACAGGAAGAAAAGCAGCAGGCCTGGGTTCAGATAGTGTTCATTAATTTCTCCCAAAATCCTCCTCATTATGAGAAAAGGGACAACAAGGCTCATGAAGGGGAAATAAACAGAAACCTTACTGTGTAAGAAATGTGTATCATATTATGTAAGAAATGTGTACCAAAGCAATTATTCCTAGAGGAAATAGCTTCATCACATAATTCAGCTAAATACAGATAATTCATCAGTATTTACATATACTGTGATGAGAGCAAGTAAAATCAAACTTAGGGCTTTGGGACACAGAATGACATATTCTCCCTTTTCAGCATTGATTCTTTTCTGCCAAGTTTCAACCACAGCAAAGAAGCTTTGAAAGCAACAATCATTTAGAAAAATTAATTTAGCAAGAATGCATTGTACCACACTGCCTTTCCTCTCTGAAACATATCTTTTTCTGGGCATTTATGAGTAAATAAGTTTGGTCATGGAAAGGGTAATTCTTTTATAATTGTGTATTATTTGCTGAAGAAGCAGTTTTAAAACTGTATTCTGTGAGTTTTTTTAAGCAGAAAAATAATCTCAAGAACATTGAAGTGCCACAGTGGTTTGTTTCAAGAGGAGACCGAAACAACTTCTGTCCTCCTATTTAATAAAGTGTAGTCTGATAAGGGAGAGAATTCTCCACAAATGTACAAGAGAGGAAAACAGAAATCCCAACCAAAGTGTGTGGACACTGGAAGACAGTACTTTAAACCTCAGCAGAAGTTCAGGAGCAAAACAATCACTTTAGTGTTATTTTAACACTAAAAGCCTTCCAAAGGGCAAATACATTACTCTCTTAGTGGATTTAATGTCTATGATGTCTCTGGAAGGGAAAGACAGAATGATGTGAGTCAAGACAACCTTTTCAACCTCTTTGGCAACATCTAGCTTTGCTGTTCTAAGAAATTTTGTTTTGGGAGTGTAATACAATTTATTTTAACACCAAAATTCTGCTCTACCCAAAACGTTTTTTCCCCAATGTATCTACAGAGAATGGTTTTTCCTCCATGTTTTCTCTCAAGCTGTTCAATTTCCCCTCAAAAAAAAAAAAAAATATTGAGACATCTTGGGGTGAAAGTACAGGGGTATAGATCCTTTAAACAGTTATTTAACTACCAATAACAAAACTCACCTGAGATGAGGTGAAAGATAAATTCCCCACTTGCGTTCCCAAGGAATTCTGAGTGCTTCTTTAAATCTCCATTACTTTTTCCTGAAAAAAAAAAATTAAAAATAAAAAAGTAAGCATAACAAAATAAACCAAAGCAATTTCTTCCCCTTCTTACATATCTTGGTGACCAAAACCTATTGTTCTTTTCCCATACACATTTTAAACACTATAAAAAAGTCTTTATCACTAGTTTGATTGTCACTAGATTGACAGACAGAAAAAAATAAAAACTACTTATGCATGCTGTTCTACAAAATTTAAATTCTGGTAAAAATATTAATTTCTGTTCAGTCAGCCTTGGTCAAGCTATAAATGAAGTTTTAGGGGTTTCCTAAATACGTTTTCCAAACGCAAATTTCTGTCTTTCTTTTAATTATCAATAGAAACAAAAGCATTTTTATGTTTCATGAAGCTATTAAAAAGCTGCCAGGGCTAATGTAAATAAATATTTTCCCATATTATTTTAGGATATACAATAAAATCAAGCCCCTGTGCATCCCCAACCTCTTCACCACAGTGTCAGTACAAAAAGCAGTAAAGGTGTTGGATCTGTGCAATCCCTGCTCAGCAATAGCAAAAACATCTCTGTATTATTACCCCATGTTCAGCACAAACCCAAAACACAATTCCACACCATCCACTGAGAAGAAAATTAATTCTGCCCAACCAAAACCAGCACAATCAGCATGTGCACTGTTAAAACACCTGCCCCTTCAATAAAACATTTTCTCAATTGTAGCTCACTGTTCCCTTTGCTGGAAATACTCATTTGCTTTTCAGTCAGGTATTATTCATGGTCAATCATAATCCAGAAATAGGAAACTCACAGGGGAAAGTTGTAACTGTGGATATTACATTCATATTTTTTTATGAGGATAGCTAAACAAATTTTCTTTGTATTTCAACTGACTAAGATAGTATCCATGACTTTGCTCTAAACTTGACTTGATTTACAGATTTTTCCTGTATCTACATATATATATATATATAAGATTTATGTAAAAGCATGCATGTTATAATGCATAACACGCATATAATGTTATAATGCATGTTATATGCATAACATTATATATATATAATGCTATGGATGGATGGATGGATGGATGGATGGATGGATGGATGGATAGATAGATAGATAGATAGATAGATAGATAGATAGATATTCACAGGGAGAGCTATAACAAAGCAGCAGAACTTTTTTTAAACACCTGAATTCTGCATCTGTATTTTTCAAAGTAGATATAAATTATAGCAGCACAAACCACTTTTATTTCACAAGGCATGTTATACCCTCAATTCAACTATCCTTTCATGGGTTGTTTTATTTTGCCTATGGTACATAATACAGCTCATTCCAGTTTCACATTAAGTAGGCAATATACAACAAGCAAATTATTAGCTGTCGTAAGAGGAATCATGAATGACATCTGTCTTTATATATCCCATTATATTACTAAAAATGCAAATAAAGTACATTAAACATAATAAATTTCCATTGTACAGAAATCATGATATATTCTCCCAAGGAAGGTAAATACTAGGAGTTGTTTGCACCTTAATTGCTTCAATATTTGCAGAAATATCTGTTGCATAATTTTAGCCTCGTTCTGGATGCATTTCAGGCTTTAACAGAGCAGGCTGTTCTTCCTTCTGCGCAACTGTTGATATAGTATGGCCACTGTTACATTTTTTACTGCTCTACACTGATTTAAATTTCTTTAATAACCTTTACAAATGGGCATTTCATTGAATGCACCACAGCTGGGGCACAGCACACTCTCCAATTGGTGGAGAGCAGCAGAGTCACCGGGCAGCTCTGTTGCATGTCAGATCAACCACTGATCCATCAAAGGTGGGGGAAATCCCACTATTTCAGTCTTAATTTTCAAAAGCATTTGTCCCCAGACTTGCTTCATACCACAGTTATGTCAGCACAACAGAGGAGCCAAATTTGGCATAGGCAAGAAACAAAGGAAGGAAGCCCTTTAGCTGATGCTCCAGCCAGGCAAAGCCACAGGCTCATTGTATGTGATCATTATATAAATGAAATGCAGTTTCCTAGGCTGTTGGCCTCTGATCTGTGTCCAGCACCATACTTCTTAAAGACATTCACTATGTGCTACCATCTGGGCCCAATCTTTAGATAGTGTAAATCCACTATATCAGAATCCTGTGTTGCTTCATATCATGTCATCAACACTTTCACCAGCCTGGAGTAAAGTACCTCAGAATAGATGCACATCAGGAGCTCTAACATGCTGCAATAGGTCCATTATGTTTATTTCATCATGCCTAAATATATTTCAGACAGCTTAATTTTCTCCAGAGAATAATTTTCTTCTGTGCTTGGAAGGTAAATTTAAATATATTAAAAGCTTTGCCTTCAGCAAAGATGCTTTCAGAACAGGAATACTCATCATTCAAATAAATGATAATGTTTTTTTCCATCAACCTGTTCATTTATCCATGCCACTATTTTTTATTGATGCATTTCCTCTTCTAAGCAAGATAGAAAGGTGAGGAGAAATCTACATTCTAATTAACATTTTTATATGACTATGCTCTGATTAAAACTAAATGGCAACAGAGAAATTTCCATTGATTACTCAAAACTAAGGTGCAATTGCTCCACAGTGATTAGGAAAGGCTTTACATTTACATTACAATGGTTACATCTACTGAATAAGAGGTTTCATTCCAGAAAGGCTATTTCTTTTTAAATATTTTAATCTGACAAGAATTTCCAAACCTAGTGTGGTATTGTGTGACATTCACTGCCTTGAATATATTATCTCTTTTGTTTTGTTCCTTTTTGTTTTATTGTTTGAGAAATATTTGTTATTCCTCATCATGTCCCCTTAGATTTGTACATGTCCTGACCCTGGATATAAAAGTGAGAGCTTCCTATTAATCCAGCTGGGCAAAGCAGTTCTAACAGCATTTGACCTTCTCAGCCACATGCACTCAGTTAGAAGTGTAACTCACTAGTAGGAATGATGGATATGCACTATGATGGCTCAGAAAAATGCTAGTTACCAATGCAATTACTTATTGTCCAAAGGAATTTAACTTTGAGGAGCAAAGATAATCTGTTGAGGCTCTTTCCTACAGCAAAGAAATGTCATCCATCCTAGATTTTATCTTCAGAGCAGACTTGCTGCAATACAAAGTTTACACCAAGGCTTATGCTGGCCAAATCCAGAGTAAATCCTAAGAGTTCTGATTTTGTGAGTTAGGCAGAGAATCTAGAATAAGGATGCAAGAAATATGACCATGCTTTGTAGTAACTGCTGGACCATGTACCCTTAAGAAGTGATTGCTGTATCCCTTAAGACTACAGCACTCATGTGCTCCACTAGGACATCCAAGCATTTGAGCATAAGCATTGGCAGTACTACACAATATTACTCATTTATTTTCTATTTGAAATGTCAGTTTCTGTCAAGCATTGCCATCAATCTATTTTATTATTTGCTGAAGTGGGTGTTCAAAACCTAAGAATAACTGTGAATACATCTATATTAATATATTAGTTTGGGTCAGGAGTGTACTTTCGGCAGGAACCACCTGATCACCCCAGCTTCTAACATTCCTGTTCACATTGTGGTGCCATCTTTGAACCAAAGTGTTTTTATACACAAACAGTAAAACTTTCAGATAAAACTGTACCAGAAGCTCATCTATGTCAAATTAAGGATATTTAGTCCACAGTTTCATAATAAACCAGATGTAAAATTAAAATCCCTAGAATTATGTCAAATCCTCACCACCACCTGCATACTCTACAGATCTGTTCCTATTTCAAAATGGTAAAATGTGCTGAGGCAGTGGTGTAGCCAGTCTAATTTCCTTTCACTTTTGCTACTTCAGTGAAGGAGTAAAGTTGGCAGAGTAATAAAAATGTATCCATATTGGAACATTGCATTACATTAATAAGTAAGTTAAAATTACAGAAATTGAAATGTTTTCCCAACTGAAATGAACACAACTTGACAGAACTGGATAAGCAAGGGTATTAAATCACTCGGTATTTTTGAAGGATTCTTATATAAATCAGATTGAAAATTATTCCAGGAGGTCTATAGTCCAACCTCTGGATCAGCAAGGTCAGCTCTGAGCTCGGGCAAGGTTTCTGAGGGTTCATCTAGTCTAGTCTAAAAGTCCTCCAAGGATAGAAGCTGCAAAACCTCTCTGGACAACCTACCCACTGCCTGCCTGTCCTCACGTATAAGAAGCTTTCTTGTATCAGACTGAAACCCTTTTGTTCCAGTTTAACCCCGTTGTGAGAGATTTTCTCACTGGGTACTGATGTGAAAAGACCGTTCTGTTTTCTTAATAACCTTCTTGTAGGTGCAAAAAAAAAGAGGCTATTGAGTCTTCCTCCAGGCTGAACAAGCTCAGACCCCTGAGCCTCTTTTCCCAGGGAAAATACTCCAGCATGGCCAGCTTGGCTACCTTCTGCTAAGCTGGATGATGTGTCTATGTGTTTCTGGTGCTGGATGGCCAAAGCAGGGCAGTGTAGTCTCCCATGCCATCTAATGAATACATAGTAAAGAGGGATACTTATTTCCTCTTATTTCAGCCTACTGTCTGTGCTGCTGTTAACAGAGCTCAGGATGCTCTTGGCCTTTATTGCTGCCTGGACACACTGCAGGCTTTTGCTCAGTTTGCCACCATCCCAGGGCCTTCCACAGATATATTCCTTCCCAGCCTGTGGTTGTGTCAATCCCCAGCCTGTACCACTGCCAGGGCTTGTTCCTTTCCATGCACAGGACTCTGTTCTTTTCTCTGTTGAATTTATTATTCACGCTGAATATTGCAAGCAGAGGAAACAATTCTTCTGCATACTGAGGAGGACAGGAAGGTTTCTAAAGCAGTCATTATTTTAGTCATTGCCTTTGTGGTTCAGAAAGGATCCTCTTTATCTTTGGGAAAAAAGTGGTAACAACTGGCCCTGCCTAGCACTCAAAAAAGAAAAGAGACACAAGTCCCTGGAATGAAATTCTCACTTTTCTTATGCTGTTTGCAATTTGGAATGCTATTCTGACTTTACAAACAGACCCAGTGATAAAGAGGATATTACATGCACTTCTACCACAGAGGTCAGAAGTAGTTTAAAAAACCATCATGTAATGATTGTCCCAGGTAGACAGGGGCTTAAAAAAGAAATAGAAATGGCTTTTATATTTAGCTATGTCAGGCCCTCAAATGCATCTACACAAACAGGTGTCTGCACAGATCCTGAAACTCAACTACTCAGCCTTGGTATAGGAGTGATTTTTGTATGCTTCCAGAAAAAGCCAAATTGTTTTTATTCCCCATTTATACAGATGGTAATGCCCTAGAAAAGATGAATAAGCCAGATCTAATAGCTGCAATGATGATTAGGGAGGCAGATATACAATAAACACGTCCTGATGCAAAATCTAAAGCATTACTCAGTGTGAGTTAAATTGCTGCTTATGTTGTAGGTCAGTTACTCTTCAATAATGCTTCTGCTTGAGAAGCTTCTACCTTTCCACATCTCACCATTCCTTTGCTGCCTATTTATCATTCCAAAGTCATAAGAGTTTGACAAACTCATCACTGGGCATCTTTGAAGACACAGTATTTTAGAAAGCATGGAAAAATCCAAGCAGACCCACAACTCCTTTGGATGACTGAAACTGGGCTTTTGGTTTTAATTCCTTAGTGGTCAGACAGTCATAACCCTGCTAGGATTGTGAAGGGATTCTACTGCTTGAAGTTCATGCTAAATGCTACTAAATGGACATCAACAGCTAATAAATGTTATTCACATATTACCAGAACAACCACAACAGACTCATACCTCATACTCCTTGGCCACTTTTATCCAGGACATGGTAAGGAATACCTCCAATGGTCTGCAGCCACCAGTGAGATTCAGTTCTAACTCTCTGAAAAATTCTTCCATTGTCAGCACCAAAACACAGAATCACATAGAATCATTTAGACTGAAAAAGACCACTTTGTCAACTAGACCATGGTACTGCCTTGGGTAACGATTAAATCCACTCAAAAGTTTAACTCGTTCTGTGAAGAAATTCTTCCTGATGTCCAACCTGAACGTCCCCTGGCACAGCTAGATGCTGTGTCCTTTAATCCTATCTCTGGTCACCCAACCCATCTGGATACACTCTCGTTTCAGAGAACTGTAGAGTGAGAAGGTTTCCTCAGACCCTTTTTTGCTCCAGGCTGTTTAGCCCCAGATCCCTCAGCCACTCCTCATAGGAGCTACCCTCTAGACCCTTCCCCAGCTCCATTCCCTTCTCTGGACATGCTCTGGCACCTCAGTGTCTTTCTTGCAGGGAGGGGCCCAGAACTGGCACAGGACTTGAGGTGTGGCCTCACCAGTGCCCAGTACAGGGGGACAATCCCTGCCCTGGTCTGCTGCCACACTGATTTATTTATTGCTGATACAAGTCTGGTGCAATTGACCTTCTTGGCCACCTGGGCACACACTGGCTCCTGTTCAGCTCTAAGCAGCATCCCAGCTCATTTTCCTCTGAGCAATTTTCCAGACAATTTTCACCCACCCTGTAGTCCTGCATGGGAAATCCTTTCGAATCCTGCCAATGCAACAGAATTGTTTAACATCAAAATTTTCATTCTGTTTGTGTGAAGATAAGTGATACTCTATGTAGCTTGGCTTACAAAATATTGCACTTCTGTGAGTTACTCTCCACAGTAATAAAGGGATCCATTTATGACTAAAAATTTCATGCAAAATGAACTGTTAGCCTCTAGTCAACCTTTGAATTCTTGTTCATCAATTTGTTATATAGCCTTCAATTTAGAAAGAGTAAGATAATATCATGGGCATCTTTTAGGCCATGGATAGCCATATTTGAAGCTGCTGCATGAAACAAAGCAAACACTAAAGGTTTTGAGAGGCATCCTTTTATTTTTCAGCCATCATAAATAAAAAATTGAAATTCACTGATCTTTGCTCTCATACACATCCAATGCTGTACCTGTCTCAAAACTTTCATTAAGCTACATAGGAAATCATTTCACATGATTAAAAATCCAGATGAGCTAGCACAACAGCTGCACTGAGATAAATTGTCAGTATTGTTCACATCTAGATTTTCTAAGGAGCAAAATGCACTTTTTTTGCAGAGACTTGTGACTAAAATCTTTTAGAATTATGTGAATTATGTATAACTAGGAGCATGTGAAAGACAGCACAAGAAGAAATGTCACAAATAAGAAACAAATAAAGAGCAGGTGTCAGTGCTAAAATCACCAGGCCATCATACATTATCTCTACATGCAACTTCAAGATGCTCAGAGCAGGAAAACAGAAGGCAGACTACAAGCAGAGAGGAAAACAATGCCTTTGAGTAGATCAGCAGAATTCCCTAGTGAAGGGACAGGAGGAAAGGGAAAATTAGAAAAATTTCCATCAGCTACCTGAAGGCATAAGAGGAATGTGCAAAGTACAGGCACATGATTGCTAAATGAAAACAGTGTGTGAGATATACCCTTCATGGTTGGTGACCTTTTTTCTCTGTGCTGTCACAAGTAATCCTACCCAGACTCCCCAGACAAACATTGTGTCACTGTAAGAACCAAGAAAGGAGCATAGGTATGAGTCAATAACCCCAGCAATATTTAAAAAAAAATGAATGAAAAGCTTTCCTTCTTGTGCAGCTTACAATGAGATTTGTAACACTAACTGTAATACTTCTTTGCCTTTTAAACCCTCACAGATATTGGAAATGTACAGTATATTGTGTAGCTGCAAGTATTTGAAGAAAGTCATCAATTAATATTTCTCTACCTTAATAGCATTTATCTGGAAATTCAGAGTGACAATATATTTTTATTTGATTCCGTAAGTAAACACAATCAAAAGTTTGTATTTCCACCAGAAAACTTTCCAAGACAGTCACACTTATAATGATCTTTGTCATACAGTGCAAATTCCTGTCCTTCTCTGCAAGAAGCAGTAATGTTCACAGAGCAAACCATAAATCTCTCTCAACTTAAATTGCATATAAAAGCACTATAAGCAAACAAATAAAAGTGTTTGTATTTATGTTTCCTAAGTTTAATGATATCACAGGGAATTTTCATTGACAGTCTTGTTTTGGGGTTTTTTTTGACAATTCTTCAATTTCGGTATTAAAGAGACATCAAGTACCATTAAAAGTTTTAAAGATTTTTTTTTTTTTAAGTGAGGAAGTGTGCAAACAAATTCTTCCCATTAATCATCTCTCCTGTGTTGCTAAACTGAAGATAACTTGGAAGTGATATATTTGACAGAAGAATATAGCTTAAAGATGCAGCTGAAGTAACATATCTGAAATGAGAAGAAAAACTCCAGCTTGTAGTTGCATACCCCACTGCTGCTCACTCACATTTCTCCCTTCCCTTGTTGGATGGGACAAAATAAAAGATAAGAAAGGTTTAATATTTAAAACAAATTAAAATATTATAATAATGATTATAAGGATACTACTAGAGAGAGAAAGACAAGTGATGCACAATACAGTTTTTCATCACCTGCTGACCATGCCCAGTCCATTCTTCAGCAGGGATTGGCTCCTCCTGGCCAATTGTCCCCATTTTTGTACTGAAGTGGCACTCTGTGGTGTGGAATATCCTTGGGCCAATTCCAGTCAGCTGTCCCAGCTGTGCTCCCTCCCAGCTTCTTGTGCACCTGCCCACTGGCCGACCATGAAGTCCTTCACTTAGGGTAAAAAACTTCTTAGCAACAGCCAAAACATCTGTGTATTTTCAACATCACTCTCATACTGAATCTTAAACAAAGCACTGCACAGCTACCAAGAAGAAAATCAGCTCTATCCCAGCCAAAATCAGGACACTGGTGTTTTTTTGAAAAATCCAAATCATTCCTATATGCTTTTAAGGTTTATCTGAACTACCATCAAAAAACATTCTGTTGTCTTGAACCCAAAAAATATTCATGGGAATCAAAAATAAGCAAAGATATGCAATTTCAGTTTAAAACCACCACTGGCACATATCTGAAAATATAACAACATATGGCAATTTATTATTTTCCTGGATAAAATAAAAGGGGGGGAAGCAAAACAAACACCAAAACAAACAAAAAAAAACCCAACCAACCTTTCCAGCGTTTGACATATTTAGAAATAATTTTAAAGTTTTATACAGCCTATTAAAACAGGTCAAGTATTGTTCATTATTTCACTTCAGATAAAAATAACAAATACACAAAGTAATTTATCTGCTTTCCATTCAAAATTATGTAGGCCCAAGAGCAATGAGCTGATTGGCACTCCAGTGAAAAGGCTTCATGCTGATTTTCATGCAGAAAGGCTGCTGGAATACTTTTGTCAGAGATACCTATAAACTGCCAAACAAAGATTAATAATCATGGCAAAATGGCAAAAAGTTTCCAAAAGTCACAGACATTGTGACTTCTTTGACAAATGGGATTTCACTCAGTTTCAAATGATACTGAAGAATTGAAAACTTTAAAGCTTTGATTGCATCTTAATTTAGAAACACAGCAGAGACTTCTTTTGTCTTATTGTAATGAACTCCAATTTAATAATTCATAATTTTTAATATTTTAATAGATTTCATGCTTTTGAGCCTACCCAAATAAATTGTAAAACCTCAGGGTATAGAAGCATTCTCACTACAACACAACAGCAAAAGAGATTTCATCGTTTCCTGAGTAAAGAAGGCTTGCCTCAGTAAAAATTTATGTACCCTTTACCCTTACACATTAGGGAATTTGTATCAAGTAGTTATTCATTACATACTCAGAGACTCTGTACTAGTGTAGCTTTGTGTTTTTCCTCTCTGGAGTTTCTAAATGCCTAAAACTACATGAAAATGCAAAAAATTGTCCGTGAACAATGAGTAATAAAAAAACCTCGGTCTAAAAAATCTAGGCAGTAACAAGAAAATTAATCACAGTAGGGAAATCCAGTGTATCAATAGTTAATTAATGAAATAAAATGTACAGCTCTAATTTATTTCGGAGAAAATACTTTTGTTTTAAATGTACAAAGTCACTGAAGTTACTGCAGCTGCTTACATGGGATTGCAAGGTATATTGCCAAGGATAGGCTTTCCAGTGACATAAAACAGATATGTCCCTACATGTGTCCAGATTCACAATGCAGTCAAAGGCATGGTGGTTTTATTTTCAGGATCTCCTGTCTGCTGGTGACAGAGGTCAGAAGTTTACAGCCAGACCTACACTTTCAGCTAATAGGTTTTTATACCTGCAAATGCTCCAGTTCATGACTTCTGTTACAAGAGTGGTAACACAGGCAGATCTGCACTCAGGTGACTCAGCAAGATCATTCTACCTATCTGGGCTCACCTGAAAAATTCCTTATAAAATTATACTGATTATCATTATCTCTGCATTCTCTGGGCATGCAGAGAAAGTCACAGAAAGTTTTTATATGTTCATCACCCTAATGACAAAGCTACGAGCAGTTCTGGATTTTCAAAGTGTTTCAGTTCTATCCTAATTCAGGACTTAGCAGCTGTTCTCTAAGAATTTTTCTGTGATCTCTCACTTTCTTTTTTCACTCAGCCTTCATCTGTACGGATCTCTGAGAGACAATAATCAAAACATCCTTTTTGGTATTTCTGTTCCTATTTGTAGCAGGAAATTCACAGCCAGCTTGCTCCTGAGTGAATTAATAAAGTTGTAATAAAGAAAGTACGAAGTGAAGAAGGGAAAAAACACTGGTTATCAAATAAAACAAAGAGTTGTAGATTACAAGGTTTAACTCATTTAATTTTTACTATGGTACTAGATCCTAAGAAACCAAGAATTTCCTGGTTTTCCATATTTAGTGCTTCTCACACATAAATATGTGATTCATTTCACTAGAATCTAATGTTAGTCTTTTAAAGTGGATTTTAGAATTTATTCTGATAAGGCATTATGAAAAAAAAAACAGGTAAAGCGTTCAGGCAGAGGACATTATTATGTAAATGACAAGAACATACATCCATAGACATACTTGTCCCAGGAATGGAAAATCAAAGTGGTTTTTGGTTTGCAAAAATATTCTAATATCTGTACCTTGGAAAAACTAAAATCTGTTGTTCTTCCATTTTTGACAGATGAGGTATTTGGAAAATAGTTCTGCTCATTCTTAAACAGCAAATAGCACTTTTTCTTGTGAACATTTCAGAAAATTTAGCAAAATTATTTCATTTACCCAAATCCAATAATAAGGTAGAACAGGGTGGAAGGATAATGAGCAGCATGAGATCATACATTAAGCATATATTACAGTAGTTTGCCTCCTATAAATCTCCAGGCACATAGGAACAAACTTAAGAACCTTAAGAAATAAGTCTACTGTTAAAGGAATATTTTAGGCTTGATTTGAAGCTTTCTAAATATCTGGAGTTCATTTTTATGTTTTGATAGATTAATGGTGGTAAGAAATGAAAATTTTTTTGGAAGATACGTTTATGGAGAGGTTCTAGAACATAACTGCTATTAGGTAATAAAGGACTGTTTTTCAGCTTGGAAGATCTCTTACAGTTCTCTTTCCTAGATCTTTGACTATACTTTATGGATCAAAAGAACTATTAACTTTTTTCTTTTCTTTCCTACAATATATATATTGCAAAAGCAATATCCAAAAGCCTGTTAACAGTCTAAAGAAAGGAAAAGTTATATCAATAAACTTGAATTGTAAAGGTTTTCTTTTGCTGTAGAATTGCTACTTATTGCAAGAGTTTTGACTACTTGGTGTATGGATGGTATTTTCTCATGCAGTCATGCCTTTCACAAAATTTCCTATTGCACCTCCTTTCTTGGTATGATCAGCAATGCATTTTGCTGCCTTGTTAAAGTCTGGGCACACATTCAACTTGTAGCACCAAACTGACATAGAAATAGATTTTTATGACACCATTAGTTTTCAAGAATAATTTGCCTAAAATGTAAGAGGCAATTATCTTTCAGTTCAAAAGCAGAATGACATGAAACATGTTTAAATAGTTCTGTCACATGCAACTTAATGCCAGTCTTGAAAGTGAATAATTTAGGCATTCTTCTACTAGTCATTCCACCTTAATTTTATTGTCATGATCTCTGAATGCATTTTTGAATTTATTAACACATATTTTCCATTCGTTCCCTTTCTAAAAACCTTGGACTGAAATGAGATTACCTTTTTTTTTCTTTTGTAACAAGCTCTTTGACTATTAGAATCATCTCTTACTTAGAGTTTACTAGATTATAAGGGCCTTTTTTATTTAAAATATTTAAATTTCTTTAAATATGTGATCAAAGTACATGAAAATAAACAAATCTTCTGAGCATTTTGTGTTGCAATTAGATTTTTAAAATGCACTTAGATTGGACCCAAGGAGTTTGTGTTATTTTATCACAGTTCACTGAGCACCTCTGCTCTCCGAGTTTTACATTTGAAGGGTTTACAGATTATTCTGTGGAGACATAGAAGAGAAAACGTATCACAAAATAAATTAAAGTGCCATAACGTGGGATTATATCAAACGTGTAGATTTCACAATCTTAATGGTACCTTTGACTTTTCTGTCTTGAAACAAAGAACAAAGGTTATACTTGCAGTAGACTGAAGGGATCCTTACTGGGACTCTTTCCAAGAGGCTCTGCTTAATTCATCCTAATGAAACAGGCACATACCCTGCCAAAGGGCATAAAACCAAGGGACTGGAAGTTATGATTTAGCCTCATGAGACCCTATGGGAAGCTCATGCCAGAGCAAGCTCCTGGCAGAAATTGAGGCCC
The DNA here is from genome assembly GCA_013398595.1 of Tychaedon coryphoeus. NCBI lineage: Eukaryota > Metazoa > Chordata > Aves > Passeriformes > Muscicapidae > Tychaedon > Tychaedon coryphoeus. The sequence goes on along the minus strand of WBND01000236.1, from coordinate 464,502 downwards.
CTCAGAGGTAGAAGTCCACATTGGAATCAGGTTTGCCAGCAGCATTTGTGACCCCGCAGGAGACCCACCCTGGAGCAGCCTGTTTCAGAAGGACTGAAACCCGTGGGAGGGACTCACACTGGAGACGTTCATGGAGGACTGTCTCCTGTGGCTGGGACCCCAAGCTGGAGCAGGGGAAGAGTGTGAGGAGTCCTTGCACTGAGAAGAAAGGAGTGGTAGAGACAATGTGTGATGGAATGACTGCAGCCTCTGTTCCCCTCATCCTGTGCTGCTAGGAAAAGCTAAAAAATCCAGGAATTGAGTCCAGGGAGGAGGGAGTATAAGGGTTGGTGCTTTAAGATATGAGTTTATTTCTCATTATTCTATTCTGATTTGATTGATAATAAATTAAACTGTTTTTCACATGACAGTGACTGGTAAAGGACCTCTCCCTGTCCTGATCTCAACCCACAAACCTTTTGCTATATTTACTCTCCCTGTCCAGTTGAGGAGGGAAATGATAGAGCACCCTTGGTGGCACATGGAATTCAGCCAGGGTTAACCCACCACAGGCACATCCATTATCTGACAGTTCTAGAAATCTTCAAATTGTTCTAAAATAGCAAAGACAGAACCTTATCCTAAAGATTCATAGCCTAAGTGCACAATCTAACAAAGGTCTATTTCTTATCTTCTAATGAATGAAAGGATATCTATTAAAGCATCCAGTGATATTAAGACACATACACACACAAACAACTAAAAGAATTACCTGGAAAGGGGAAAATTATTAGTGCTTTAAATTCTGCTTATTGCTTCACAGGAGGATTCTGGCAAGAGTTCTTGAAGTAGAGAATACCTATTTATAAATCCATTCTTTTAACATACTGCCTTTCAAAACCCCTGGCTCTATAACATCATATGATTATGAAATCTAATTAACTGTAATGGAATTCTGCATAAATAGAGGGCTAATGTTGTCATTGACCTATTCCCTAATCTCAGCTCAGTCTTTCATACAGCTTGGTTATCAAATGTTGCAAATATTGTTTCCCAATCTTAAACTTTTCATGTATTGTACAGCTCTGAAAGAATTGGTCTATATATGTTTGGATACTAACTCAAGTTCATATCATTGTTTGCAGAGACAAACAAAGGAAACTGGCTAAGAAAACATCTTTCTTTTTTTTGTTAAAATACTGATAAGAATGAAGGCTGATGAACTCAAAAATCCACACCTGCATTTTCAAATAATCAGTCGTGAAAATTAAATGCATAGAGAGAAAAATACATAGTGAGGAAGAAATGCACAAATATACAGAGATAGGAAAACAGTCAATTAAAAAAAAATCCTACTACAAAAATGTTCCTTAACAGAGTAATTAGAGCAAAATCACCTATACATACTACTTCAATGTGACAAAATATTAACTCTCCCTGACAAAAATGTTATTTTTTTTTCAAAACTTAAAAATTCAAATCATTCAAGCAAACTCAGAAAATTCAGAGAAGTAAAAAAAAAAAAACTCATCTCACCCCCTAAAGCAACAGAAATACAATTTATTTATAATAATACAAACCAAAATCCATATCTGAAACCTTTCTTTTTAAATGAAGTTATTAGTCAGAAGCGAAGAACTATCAGAATCAAAAGTCAGGGGTGTTTATATTAATTCATGATATTCTGATACTTCTCATGAAAGACTCAGAGGTAACTCACTGTCCAGCCCAAATTTCAGTAATTACATTCTGCCTTCTAGGTTGCCAAGTGCCACTGGCTGCAGCTGAGGTCCTGTTGCAATACATACCAGTGTGTCAATACATCTGCAGTTAATGATGTGGCATTAATTTATATTTCAATCTAGCAAAAGCCACTAGAAGGGACATCATTGTTTAACTAGGTTCTGTCAGTTACAGCACTTTGAGATTCAAGTTTCCATAAGAAAAAACCATAATTGGAGCTGGTTGCATGTCAGAATGCTATGGTAGAGGAATATGAGAGAAAGGAAAATGATGAAAAGATGAAGGTGAATGTGTCACCTTGGATGAAAAGGAAAAGGTGGGGGTGGAATTTTGAGCAATTCTTACATCTGCTTGTAGAGAGAGGGATTTATCAACTTCCTTTCCACTGAGGTTTAAAAAAAAAATAACAAACAGAAAAACAGTACTGTGTGGAACAATAGTTCTGTCAGGACAAATATATATTTTATATCACATATGGCTGATGAGCCAGCAAGCTTCAAGTCATTACACATTTAGAATAAAGAATCTCATGGAAAAGAAAAGCTTTTCAAGCATAGCATATAGGACTGTGTAATTTCTGAGTCTCTCATCTTCCACCAAATGAAGGATATAATAACCATAAAGTACAAGTCCCCCTTCTAACATGTGTTGCTTTTCTCCTCTGCTTCTATTAAAAACAGTTTTCATTTGACTAAACACATTCCAAGAGAACTTGGTTTTGTTTGTGAAGGGAGACAGGAGATTATGGGTACAAAATTTCAGGCATTTTGTTTTGAATTGCTTTGGTATCAAGGATACAGTATTAACTACTGCAGTGGTTTTTAGCTCTTATTTTACTGTCTAAGGCAAGAAAGTAACTGTCACCTCCTTTTAGATGCATGTAGCTACAATACAAGATCTCCTGAACATCAGATATCTCCACCATGCCATAAATCTGGACCTCATGGAGGAATAGTTGACAAAATTTTTAGCTGTGCTTAATTGCATGTTCCACAGTGATTGATCATACTGGAAGTGTTCTGGAAACAGGAAGTTTGCAATAAATTCCTGTTTCTAATGTGTCCTCTACAGTTCTATCCTCACAGACCACTGTAATAGTCCTGAACTGCCAGCAGACTGAGAGTCAATTAGGAAATATCAATCCATCCAGAAATCCTCCAGGATAAGTAGAACCTGCCAACCCCACTTTTGGACACCTACATCTTCAAAAGAGGATTCCTCTAGTCATTTTCTCAAATGTCAAGGGAAGTTGTAGCGTCTTCTGAGGGAAGAGAGCAAAAGAAAATTCCAATTGGTTTTACAAGATTTTTTCCTTTATGTATGCACATACACACATACACACATACACACTCTCATATATTTATGTTCGTATTTTATTGATTTTTTTTAGGATTATTGCAGATGTATACAAAAAAAATCATTCAAATGTTGTTCACCTGAGCACCCAGCCATCTGGTGTAATTACAATACTATTTTCTAGTAAGTAAAATAAAGTAACAAAAGTATGTACTATAAATGTTTGAAGAATCCTTCAAAGGCATTTTGACCAAGAGCAAGTTATTTATTACCTCTGAAGTTACAGACAGGCATGATCTGAAATATATTTCTGCCAGCTAAATTTGTTGGTAGAAGGTTTGAATCACAAAATAGATTCTCAGTTGATGTAAACTGTAAGGAAGAAAAAGAAACACACCTAAAATATGTCTTCCCCCAAAACCATCCCCCAAGATCTTTCTCAAACAATGAATTTACAGGTCCAGTAGATGAAGAAATGGCTCCTTAATTTTGAATTTGAGAAATATTGCAAATCAAACGAGAACAGCTTGAAAGAAGTTATCATAGTTTGCTCACATATGTGAAGACTAAATTCAGACTATTACCCAATGCAAAGTTCTTCCAAGATTGTAGGTGAAACACCTTCTCCTTTAAAATTAATTGCCAATTATAAACATACATCTTCTCCTTTAAAATTAAGTTCCAATTATAAACATTATGAATAAACCAATGCTATAGCTAAGTTCAACAGGTAACTTAGCTATGTAAATATATAGGCCATGCTGAGCAATATGGCCAAGTTCCCAGACTAAAAAGAAGTAGTTAAATCTCAAACTATCTTGGTAAGGACCTTAGCCTTTCACAATAAAGTGAATTTAGAAAATTTCGCTTCTATTAATCAGAAAAAGCAAATAGCAGACTTTATTGTACCTAATTCAATTTACTTTACTGTTTGACTTCTACTTAATCTCCCTCAAAGGGTCTTTTCAGAGAGATTCTATATTGCAAAAAGCCTTTCAGGTCAGCATGCAGGGGCACAGCTTTCATTAGCGATAATTGAACTTGTTTGTATAACTCTGTGTAAACCATTCTGAGGACAAACTCTCTATCAAAAATGCACCATTTCCAGAAGGAGGTCTCATTGTGAAGGAGAAGCTTCTCCAGCAAGCTAGCAGCCAAGTCACTGCAGTTATTTCCACTCCATCCCCTTCTTTCTTACTTCCAGAATTGCTAATAGATTAATTAATTTGGGTTACTTTTAAATGTCTGAATTCCAGAAAACTCTACTTAATCTAATTATTAAAAGGACTAGTGTTCATCCTTAGTGATCTCACAGTCATGACCATTTAGTTGACTGACAAAGCCAGAACATGAATAGGAAGGCTGTGACATTTCAGAATGGCTGGAGAAAAATATCTCAAAACAGCAGAAACTAATTTTTCATCAATTAGTTCTACTCTGAGAAGGGAACTCACATGTATTCAATAGGTTTAATCCAGTTAGATCACAGATTTATCATAGAATCACAGAATAATCTGAGTTGCAAAGGACATACAAGAATCATCAAGTCCAACTCTTAAATAAATGGCCAATACTTAGACCAAACCCACAACTTTGGTGTTATTAGCACTATGCTCTGACCAACAAGAGATAATCTCTGTTCAATTATGTCTGATCAAATCTCATTTGAGCCACATAGGATTCAGAGGAATATAAATTACACAGGTTACTAGTGATGTGGTAACTGCACATGCAAGTGCTTTTGTGCTGTAAGTAATGTGAAATCATTTGAACAGCTTACTTATTAAAGAGAAAGTACTTTATCACCTCACAGAAAGATGCATTTTTAGTAATAGCAGACTCTATAGAGACCTTCAGTGACCCTTCAAATCCTGAAGGATGAGGAAAAGAGGAGTTTTGGCTTCAGGTTAAATATTACCAGTAACCTACTGATCTGAGCAGATAATTAGGAATAGAAAGAATGAGATTCAATGGCTGTGATGTACAAACTCTTGATGTGCAGGAGAATCTCTTCAGTGTCAGGCTAATCATCAATATGAGTATTGGAAACTCTCCACCCAACTAGTTAGAAATTCATGATGATGAAGAAAATAAACCTCTCTGGCCACATGACTAGAAAGTCCATGATTCTTAACATCATTCAGCAAGGTATTCCTTCCTATGGAGGAAAAAATGAATTCTGGTCCTAAACCTGCCAGAAGTTTTATCAAAGAATTATTGCAGGAAAGCAATCTTTGAACTTGAGTGCTTTAGCCTGGAGAATGGGAGGCTGAGGGGAACAAGGACAGAGTCAGTCTCTTCTCCCAAGCAACAAGGAATAGGACAAAAGAAAATGACCCCTAAACCACGGGAGGTTTAGATTAAATTTTAGGAAATATGTCCTCACTGAAAGGGTGATCAAGCATTGGAACAGGCCACTCAGGGAAGGGTACAAGTTACCAAATGTGGAGGTATTTAAAACGTGTAGATGTGGCACTTAGGGACTTGGTTTATTGATGGCCTTGGCAGTGTTAGGTCCAAAGTTGATCTCAAAGGTCATTTCCAACCTACATAAACCCATAATTCTATCTCAGAAGAAGTCGGCACCACTCTTTGTAGTTACTCTAATGTCTTTTCTTAGTCAATATTAATCAATATATGTCAATATGGATGATCTCCATGATGAGTGCTTGATTTAAAATTTGAACACAAATGTTTTGGCTCTTCTCTATAGTTTTGAAAACTATTGGTTCAAGAGACCAGCAAAACTCTTCTCTAATACTCTCAAATCACTGGAGTCACTTTTAGCATTGAGACACTTCACTTATCTCTCTTCTCAGTTAAATTTCTCTTGAAATTTCACTATACAGACATCCAGATGACAGTACAGTTCTGTAAGCCACAAGCAAAATTAATGGTAGCAATAAAGAAATTAGGGCTCAAGTCAGCAACCCCAGTTCTAGAGAGAAAGCTTGTGCAAATGTAACCAGAAACCTGTGTAATCTCACTGAATTGCTACTGGTATTTGTTACACAGAGAAGTTCCACCAGCTTGTAATTGGTCCAAATCCACTGTAAAGCCACCTTTTAGCTCAGCAGTAGAAGATAAGGGCATTACCCATTGCCTAGGCATCAGCTGTGAAGAGACACCTCTACACCCCAGCCCTCATTCATTTTAACAAGGTCATGATTACACTCCTTAGAGTTACTATCGTTCTCTTCCCTAGGGGTATAAATCACATTTAACCCCAAGTATAAAGTAAACTTCAGTTTTCTTTTTCATACTTCAAACTACATCTTCTACCACAAAGAAGTCACACTGATTTCATAGACCACAACACAGGTAAGGTGTTTTCTGAACTTGCACATTTCTACTGCTGAATGTAATCAAAGTATTGCACATGTAGGTAATATTTATGCACAGAAAATGCAGAAGTCTCACCTTCATAAAGAAGCCATCCATCAACATTGCCTTAGTTAGATGCTTCAGATAGATTGACAATCTCTACCATTTCTTAATTATCCTTCATGACCTTTTGAGTTCTTAGAATGTCATGTAACTTTTAACCCTTCTCAGGCTTCTCACATATGTCTGCAAATGAGTCAGGTTAGAATTAGTGATTAAGTGCTGCTAATTATAATTTTTTATATAAAAAGGCAAACTCATCTGCTGAATGGTTAAATCAGAGATGGTTCTTACAGAATAAACATCTATGCTCCTGAGGCATTCTCTCATAAACCTTTAGGAAACATAGACAGTTGGAGATACTGTTTAAGAGAAAGCTTAAGAGAAAGTCTGTTAGGAAGATGATGTAGAAAGTACCTTCTACTGTTTCTACTGGATTTTGTTTGTTTCGTATGAGATATCTTTAAAACATGCTTTCTTTAAAACATGCATCTTAGAGATTTCTACATCCATTACCTGTGACCAAAGAGATTTTTACATCTCACAGCATTAACAGACAGAAATAAACCTCAGTTGGAAAGTAAATAAACCACTGTTTAAGCCCTTCTTGTTTTCCTTCCATTACTGTTTTTCAGCTCAAAAAATTTTGCTTTTTGCTGTTTGCAAAAAGAGTAAAAGTTACATTTTGGCTTACGTTACACTGCAAGCTAACCTCTAGCAACACAAACACTCCATTTTCCTTGTAAATGTTTCTTTGTAAATATTATTTTATCACAATTATTTTTAAGCATGACTAACCAAAATAACACATGTAAAGTTTACACAGGTCATTAGTCATTCTATAATTCCACTTGACTGTTTCAAATTCCTGAGATCCTGAACTTCTAGGTGATTTCATTGGTTGGAACAGAGCAGACAGGCTGTGTAAGCTCAAACAAGGCTGTAAATATCAGTTCACACTTGGTTACAAGGTCTAACATTTTGTTCACACAAGAAGACCCATCTGTCCTACCTCCCAATGATATTAAGAGTTCACTGACAGCATGGGAGATACATCACTGTAAATAAATGCACAATTCCATTTTAAGCATTCTTGTGAAAAGCTTACATTACATGAAATCTTCAACAACAAATTGAATGCAACACTTGTAACAAAGGAACTTAAAATTATTTCTGACAATTGATACATCTCTTTTGGCCTTTTTCAGGCCTACAAACTGCCTGAAAATCTCAAGAATAATTTATTTTCTGCTAGTGAACACCATCCTGTGAACAAACTTTCAGTTACTGATCATGAACATCAGAGCTCCTCTGCTATGAAGAACGCCTGAGGGAATTGAGATTGTTCAGCCTGGAAAAGAAAGGGATTTGAGGTGGCCTAACTGTGCCCTTCCAATAACTGAAGGGAGCCCACAGGAAAGATGGAGAGAGACTATTTGCCAGAGCCTGTAATGACAGAACAAGGGGGAATGGCTTCAAACTGACTAACCACAGAATTCAATTAGTTATTAGGAAGAAATTCTTCCCTGTGAGGGTGGTGAGACACTGGAACAAGTTGCCCAGAGAAGTTAGAGATGCCCCAGCCCTGGAAGCGTTCAAGACCAGGTTGGATGGGGCTCAGAGCAACCTGTTCTAATGGAAGGCGCTCCTGCCCACAGCAGAAAGGTTTAAACTAGATGATCTTCAGGATCCCTTCCAACACAGGCCATTCTAGGATTCTGTGATTTGAGACCCTCTAGGCCACTTAGGAGGCCTCTTCACTACTCTTATGTGAGTAGAGAAGGGTTTAAAAGTTCAACACAAACATATACATATTTCATTCCAAGAAATCAGTGTTGTTCTGAACCATTCTGGTCTTTGCAATCATTTCTGCTATAGTTTCTGCTACAGTTTTCCTGTAAGTAGAAACAAAGCACTGGCAAAGCTTGTTAGAACATGATCTCAGACACAGACTGAAACAAAGACAAATTGAAGCTGTCATTAGAACAACATAGGACAGTGAAAGCTAGTTTTTAAATATTCCAACCTTCTTATTCACCCTAGAGATTTAGGTCTGTACAAAACAAGAGTCTAAGTATTTAAATAGACTATATATTCTATTAGATTAAAAACATCACATAAAGCTTTTACTCAAATTACACTGCCAGAACTGAGATTTGGATATGACCTACTTATTCTTTTCTTCTGTTTGTTAGTTAGAAGTCACTTGGGTTTTGTTCAACCATAAGAAATAGCTAAGTTGATTGCTGGTTTTGTCTTCAGGTTTCTTCTCCAAATTTGCAATTAAATGCTGGGATTTAAAGTGCCTTTTGAGTTAGATTTCACTTTTAACTTGGACTTTAATCTGCATCTCAACTCAAATATTAAATGTGTCCAGTAAAATGAAATGAGATTTTTTTTAATGATAGATCCCTTAGTTATCTTTCAAGAGAACTTGATATCCCCAAGGGATCAGCTTTCAAAATTATATGTCTGACAATCAAAATACTTTGCTTCATTGATCTTCTGAATGTCACTATGCAGGCTCATGATACCAGGCTCTAATTAACTTCACCATTTCTCTTCTTTGATAAATAACTGCTTTCTATCAACTTACAGGGCTGAGGAAATTTTTGGCAGGATGCAGGCCAGCATTACCCAGATGTATGCTTGACTTCATTCCTTACTGTTTAATTGTAATTCAGCTCCCAAGTGCTAACAAGGATGCTGACTGAGGTTGCTACAGGAACCCACAGCACAGGAGTGCCTCAGGGTCCTGGAGCTCACAAAACTACCACAGATCACATTCCTGTGGTGTTGCCTCTAAGTGCAAAATGATGCTGCAAGACAAGGATATAAAATAATGGCTAAAACTTCACCAAAACTGATCTTGTTAGAGCAGGAAATATAATGATCCTTTGTGCTGTTACTTAAATACTAACACATTTTTACAGCAGCATGCAAGAAGTAGCAGGCATTCCCTGTGGTGCAAATTAAACCCGACAGCTCCACACCAAGGTGGTTTAACACCAGCAGGAGAGAGAGCATTTGAGATAAATGTCTGCTTTCCAGCTTTTAAGATTCTCACATCATAAAGTGCTTGGAACTGTTCAATTATCTTTCCACAGTTTATTCTTTTGTTGCTGTTGTTGCTGTTTACAGGGTTTGATTTTGGTTGCATGCACTTTCCTGTCCCCTGCCATGCAAAATGACACAAAACCACATCTGTTCACATATAGTTGCTGCTAAATTCCAGATGCAATGTTGAATAAATGCATAAAATGCTGTATTTTCAATGTCATCTTTGCTGTCATTTTTGTAAGGTTTAACTAATATACAGAACTCTTTTTAATCCACAGATAAAGCACATTACAAAATAAAAGCACATATAAATACTTTTCTGTATAGAGAGATGGAGATAGAAAACTACTTCCTCAAGACCACACACTGAGAATGCAAACTTGTTTTTTTAAATTCCTATTCATTTTTACAAATCTACATAAACTCTTTCAAAAATGTTGACTTTCATTACTTAATTCTTCTACCTACTGTCGCATGAACACTGTGCTAAAAAGTGAGGAAAGAGAGCTTAAAATTCATTTACTGGTATCTCTCTGAGGTAAAGAATTCCTGTGCTTACTCTTAATGGAGTCTAGAGATAATTCAACATAATCTCAAAATTGCTTAGTCTGTTCTGAAATGGACTATCCCCCCAAAAATTTTAATTTAGAAAACTGATATTTTTCTATAAGCAGGAAGGAATCATCCTTAAACATCAGCAGTGCCAAATGTATGGATTTGGGAGAGGATTCTGTGGCATTGAGGCCAAACTGTAGAGATGGATTTTATAAAATACACAGAAGGGTACCACAAGCAAGTTCAAGTCTGTTCCAAGGACTTCTCACAAACTGATGTCCCCAGTGATACATAGGGGACAATGCTTCCCACAGAAATCAGCAAACCAAAATCTAGAATATGTTCTCTGCCCAGCACCAGAAATGATCCAGAAATACTACTGAACATCAAGTTCTGCAGGCAGGACCTAACATGTCTAGCAAACAGTCACACCCCAGCCAGGATGTCTAAATGTATATTAGTACATTTACAGAAAACAGTATATTTTTTACAGTCAGCAGCGTTGACTAGTTGTTGTGTTTAGGATCAAAAAATCCTAAAATGCTTGAGTTGGGGAGCTTATTCTGTAGGTTTCCCAGTTTAACTTCCTGCTCAAAGCAGGACAAGCTTCACAGGTTGCTCATGAGTCTTAGATCCTGGTCCAGGCAAGCCCTGAGTATTGCCAAGGACAGTGATTATTCATCTGCTCTGCACAACCAGTGCCAAGGCTTAGATGCTTTTGTTGCAAAGATTTCCTCTCCTTGTTTTCCAGCAGTATTTTCTCAGTTGAAATGTGACAGCTGCCTTTTGCCTTTTTACTGTTCTCCTCTATGAAGTGTTTCCCTGTCACCCTCATTAAGAGGTTGACAATAACAATAACATTTTTTTACTTCCTTTTGGGCTAAGCAAAGCCAGTTCCCTCAGTCTCTCCTTACAGAAAGTACATTCCAGACCTCCTGCTAATTGAGCAACCTTCCCCATGACTGCCAGCACCTCTGTTATGCCTGAGATGGAACATATTCCTTCAGAGGAAGCCTCTAGTTACTGAGTAAAGGGAGCAGCCACTTTGCTTAATCTGCAGCCCACATTCCTGCTCATGCAAGAAGGATGCTGTTGGTCTTCATCACCCCTCTGCAATTCTCCATCCAACAGGAAATCTGAGGCCATTTTGAGTGGAGTTGGTGCCCACCTGGGTAATATCAAAACAAAACAACTTTAAAAAAATTTCTGATATCAGTATAAGAACCATAAAAATACCAGCCCAGGACCACACTGTGAATCAAGTTCCTCATTCTTTCAATCACACTCTACATTAGCTCTAATCACCCATGCTGTGCTTCAGTCTTTCATCACCTTCAGACAAATAAGAAGTAGCAACTGATTTACTGCTAAATCTAGAGTGTGTTAAGAAGAAAAAGGAAAATAAGGTTCCCAGTGAATATTCACCATAACTTCTGCTTCAAACACCACATGGACAAAGGTTATAATACTTTCCTAATAAAGAAATAAACTTCTGATATTTAGCTCATTACTAACCATGAAGGAAAAATTTGCATCATACTTATTATGATTTATAACATGGCTGTATGCAGAACAGAAGTTTCCATAGAAAGAGGTTGTACTGAAATTAAGAGTATGCTCTTTTTGGCTCTGGAAATTTTTGCTTAGCACTTCATATTGTGTCATGGGTTAGTGCAATATACAGACAAAGCCTTGCCTCTTTCAGAAAGCCCTGGAAATTGATTTTGTTCATGTTCATCACTTAGTCTCACCCTTGCCTACTTCAAACTGCAGTATTATTTATTTTGCATAGGATACCAAAAGAGGCCCTGAACTGAAGACCATAGCAAGCCTTAACTGAAGATGAATTCTCAAAGAGCAAATTTTAGAGGGGTTTGTCTTTCACTTCATCAGGAAGAATTTCCTCACTGAAATGGTTGTCAAGCATTGGAATGGACTGCCCAGGGAAATGGTGGAGTCACCATTTCTAGAAGGGCTCAAAAATGGCTGGACATGGCTTAGTGCTACACTTTACTTGGTGTTGGTGTTTGGTCAAAGGTTGAACTCAATGACCTTGGAAGTCTTTTTCAACTGTATTGATTCTATGATTTTCTGATTCATGACATGAGGATATACTATCTCCTTAAATCAATTACACGAGGGAAAAAAGAATACCAAAAGTCTTGGGTTGGCTGTCATAATTCTGAGATGAGGAGATAAAAAGGCCAAAACAACAAGACATCCTGATTTGGCATTGGATAAAGGAAGCAAGGAAAAGCTCCTGTCTACATTTTGCTTCAGGAATCTACACAAAGCATCCCCAGGTTGTGTATTCATAGGAGGCAGACCACAAGCCGTAATTTCTGCTTCCTAATTTCAGAAATTATAGCATTATTCATTATTGCTTCAATCTTGCTACCAGCTTCCCAGTGGATATTCCAAATAATGGACCTTATATAATTTCTCAGACACTTCCACAAACACAAGGAAGCCAGGAGACAGGAAGCTAATCTGCTTTTTTACAGGAAAAGGTAGGATATGTTCTTTTGATATGGATCAGCTCTGTAAAAGGACGGCACTCTTTGTTATAAAAGCTTTTAAACTAGAAGGGTATTGTTTGTAATGGTACTACATAAGCATTCCCCTTTATCATGTGTAGCTCCTGGTTATTCTGCTGAATTCTATGCAAGGTGTACAAGCCTGTTGTCTATCACATATGAAACTCAGAATCATGCATCTTATTCCTTTTACTTGAATTATTTGTCTGCCTGCTTTACTTTTCCACACAAAAGAGTCAGTTCCAGCTCTCTATTTTATTGTGGTTTTTTTAAAATGTAGGGCTTTCTTAATCCTAACATGAAAGCTTTCATCTTTGAAGTAGGTAAACATGAAAAAGACAGATTTCTTTTTAAACCTAAAGATTATAAGGGTTTGTTCAGCTTCTAAGTTTTTAGAATCTCACTCTCTAATCCTTTATCCTGCTTTTAATGTAATGGGAATTTACAGTCAGAGTTGACAGGATTTTTTTCCTTTAAAGTATTATGTTACAGGTAACAAGTAACAGAATGCAGAGAGATGTGGCAGTGTATTATTATAATTCTGGCATGTCTGGCTAATAACTTGTTTAGTAATTTAGTTCAAGTAAGTTTCTAGCAGTAATTAAGGTCATTAAAGCACAAAGCAGGTTGGTAAGTCAGTTCAATATTCAAGCCCCTTGACTCACTGACATTGTCTGCCTGAGGTGGAAAAAAGGATCACACACCTCTGCCTGTAATTATGAATATATGAGATTTCCATTGCCAGGTAGAGCAATTTGCTTCATTTTACAACAAGGTAAAGTTTGAACCCCACTTCCCCTCCACGTCCATTTCATTCTTTCTAGAACTGTGATTGCTGATTGTGCTTTCATGATGCATTTTACTAACAGGCCAGAATATGTTTTTTTTTTTTAATGCACAATGCATTTTTGATTTGCCTTTTTTGTAAGAAAAAAGAAAAAACAGCATTGCATAACAGAAAGAAAGCAGATAAATAGATAAATGGTGATTAGGCATTGTTTTTAGTGCAATTACTGAATGAATGCTCTGTGTGAGATTTCCATGTAGCTACATCACAACTTTGGATTTATTTCTGAAGGAAAAAAAAATCCTAAACAATTTTATTTTTCACCTGGAATTGCACACTGACCTGACCCTGAAATAAAAATGCTTTTTTCCTATTTATTTATTTAGTAAATATAGTGCTTGGGCAACTGGAGGTCAACATTAATCTGTGCAAGTTCCTAGGTTAAGTAGCCCATTTACTGAAGCTCAGCCTCTCTGGCAGTATTCAGAGACATGATGGCTTTAAAGAGACTGAGGGCCAAGATTTCCTTTGTCACCAGGAAATTAATTTTGTTGTGCAGCACAGTGTAAAGGTGCAGTGAAAACAAACATTATTATAGGGTAAGTGATAATAGGAGGGCTTTGAGGGAGGGCATCATGTTCATCAAGGTCATTGCCACGGTTTTAGTTAGTTCATTTTAAATAAAATGCATCTTTAGATCTCATGTGGGCAGAATTTTGTCCTTAAAAACATGAGAAAATAATTTGTGTGGTCTGGATTCACAATGCCACTGACAACAACACGTAATTTTCACACAGCTCAAATAGTAAAAGTCCTAGATGCAATAGTTTTTCTAAGCCCCATGTGAACTAAAAGGTGAGAGGAGTAAAAAAGCCAGTACTGAGAGATGCTTGAATCCCTACAGGAACTGCTGGCAAGTTTGCCATTGTTTCTGTTATGTTTTGGAATGCAACCCCTTACTCTGAAAGGACCAGAACCTCCAAAACTTATGGGGATCAACAGAAAGGCAACTTCTGCCATAATAAAAAATCAGTGAGAATCCACCAGATTAGCCAGCTCATTGTCTATGCAAAGGCAAGAAAAGAATAATATCTCTCTAAAGGAAATATTCCTATTAGGAATACAGTGCCTGTCTTGTAACTCAAGAGTTTGGAAGCATGTCAGGCCGTGTCAGACTAGCCTAGGTTGTGCACACAACTCTAAATGTAACCCACTGGCAAGCTGGCAGGCCTTGCCAGGATAAAGGTGGCAAGTCAAAAATTTATAGGAGCCGCTTAGGGTAAAATGGCCTTGTACTCACGAAAAAAAAAAAAAGGTAATTTGTTCACTTCTAGAGGTTTCTATGTCAAAACTTGAGATGTAGGTGTGGTGGTGTATCATTCCCCCCCACTTCTCAGGCCTGATTGTGACCTGAGAAACGCTCAGTCTTGAACAATAGGGCCTGGGCACAGCTCCTCTTGGGCTTATCAGGAATACACTCTGCTCCCAGGAACTGCTGCTGCTCAACAAGCACCTGCTTTCTTTAAGAACAGCCTTGAAAACTTTTTCTTGCCTAAATGGCATAGCATTCCTGTTCTCACACTTCCAAGGAAAATGCACCATCCTGAGGGGTGGCCAGGATGAAACACCATTATGACTAAAGCCCACTGACTTGTGACCCTAAGAACAGTGGTTCAGGAGGAGACCCTTTGAGCTCTTCTGGATCCCAGCGGGCTGTAGCACCTCCTCCCTCTGAGTGGGGCCTCTCAGAGCCCCTCAAATTTGCTGTGCTTGGAGGAACACTGAATGACAACAGATCCTGGGCCACTCCTTGAAACCCAACCCCTTCCCCCTTGGGCAGAGGCAAAGGCTTCACTACCTTGGAGGGGAATTTTTCTTGCGCTGACTCTTTATGTCTGTGTGCACACACGTGCATATACGCTACAGCAAATCTAGGAGAAATGCTGCTTTCTTAGATGTTTAAGTAATTTAGATGTTAGGCTGTAAGTAATGTTAAGTCATAAGTTACAAGCTAAGTTAAACGCTGCTCAGTGTTATTCCTTTGCTAAACTGTTAAGTTGTAAGTTAAGTACTGTTGAGTGCTGTTAAGTTTCTAGGTGGTATTCCTTTTAATCCTTGACCTTACTACCCTGTTGTCACACACACATAAACACATATACACACTCATTTATTTCCATTTTGATTGGCTGCATTTCATTGTTGCTTTTTTTTTCTTTTCCTCGGTGTGCCTCAACCATCTAGTAGTCGTAGAGTGAACAAACTTTGTCATGCTGTCACTTAATTTTATATCTAATTTTTACAGATACCTTTGCTGATGATTTTTTAAGCAACCTCAAACACTCACTGGCCACAACATGGTAACAGTGAAGTGATGGCAAGCAGAGGAACTTCTCCAGTATTTTTTGTATAGCAAAGCTGTCAGTGCCCAGCACGCTGGACTGACTTGAGCAATTTCATTTAGACTAACAGCCTTTTTTTTACCAGGAGAATATTATAATAGATTCTGAAATTAGACAGGCAATCCATAAACTACATTGATTCACGTATTTATTCCTTTCCCAAGTAGTGTATCTCACAAGTACACAATACAGTTTACTCCAGTCCAGTGCCAAGCAATCAGCTCCATTAAAACAGGTCATGACATTCAAAATTCAATTTGATGATGATTAGAGAATAAAAAGCAAGACACTTCTTTTTTCTTTTTTTTCTTTAATCTGCCAGCAGAATATGACATAATTTAGGATGAGGAGCATTTTGGGATGGTGACTGCACCATATAATTTCAAAAGAAACTGAGGTTTATATGTCAAATATTCTCCAAAATTCCTGCTCTTTCAGTATAGATTTCAAATTTCAAAATATAAGGCCTGTATGACATAATAATGTCTGCTGCAGTTTTCTTACCAAAAATTTTACACCTGTATTTTTAAAGATTACTAATTAATACAAATCTAAGCTACTTGGTACACAATTTATTCAAAAGTTTAGAAAACCAAAACAGAGATCTAAGGTTATAAATAAACAAAATGCAGAGACTTTCAAGTATAAACAATCATTTGTTACAAAGTTAAAATTCTCTTCCACCATACAGATTTACAGGCAATACTCCTAACACAATCATTTTTCTGAACTTGCCTTTACCAAGTGAGTTTTTACTTGTTTGATTTCCCATAAATTATTTTTTATAACATCTTCTTAAAATACTGTTATGCTTATGGTGAAGAAGAATTCAGCTGAGAAAAAATAAAGCAGGACTGCTAAAATGCAAGTTAAAAATGTTATTTCGAGATCATTGATGTAAAATACATACATCAAAGCCCATACTTCAATTCTGAAATCCCATATGATCTACAGAACTTGAACTATTTTTTTTTCAGTGGCATAAAAAAAACCCAACAAAACCCAGAAACAAAATTGTTTGGCTTCAATTACTTTTTACTTACGTAAAGTATTCCCAATTTACCACAGAATGAAATGGGAGTGAGTTACAAGTATTTTCAAAGACTATCACAAACTGTTTGTGCTGTTCTTCTATGGAAAAATTGATACCCTCCAGATCAAAACAGGATCTCTTACTCAATACCATAGGCATTAGGCAAAAGAGCATAGAAGCCCATTTAGTTTGGCAAAGATTTTTATAGCACTGCTTTTGTAGAAGTGTTTGTACTGCACTTGTACAAAAAAACCCCAACTTATAGCTTCTCCAGAAGAAAAATACTTCTTACTGATATTATTCACACCCTAAGTCTTATTTTCATGCTGAACCAAATCCTATTTTGCCTTGTTTGGAGCAACAGTTCTAGACACACGAGAGAAGCTATTTGATAAGAAACAATTGAGCAGAAAATCACAATAATATTCCAAAGGCCAGTCCTCAAGGCTTAGAATTTACAGCATGAAAGCAAATAAATCAACAGAAGCAAAAATTAACAATTAAAATTTTGCAAATGGGAGCTAAACCTCTTACTCTCCCAAGGACAATCTTCTTTCCTTTATCAACAGGTACCTGGGAAGGATATGCTGGAGCTAATTTGAAACTAACAACAGACATATCAAAGAGAGCTCTGCTTAGAAGCCTTGGAAAGTACTTCTGACATAGTTTGTCTGTAGCTACAGCCAGTAATTTAAATGTAGTAGTGTTGGCTCATCTATAAAGAGCCTACTGTTTACTCAAAATAGACTTTCAAATAGATTCAACTAATTTTCATTAACTGTATGTAGTAATATATTCATCACTACCCATTTGCACTATAATATAATATCATTCTCATTTAAGTTAATTCTTTTCATCTCTTTCAAACATCAGATGTTTGAAAAAGATTAATAGCAGATAAAGATTAATTTCACAAAAACATCTGATTGGGCATATTAAGACTGTAAAATGTGCAAGTATGTGAATGCTCATAAGATCAGTATCCTCTATGAATTCTGGGGCTTCCCCCATGAAGGTACAGTATCTTTTCCCAAAATAATCTCTCTTAGGTGATATGATACCCCGTGTTAATGACCCAATTATCAATGGTATCTTTCATACAACAATGTTCTCAAAGGATTTTTTTCAGCATATAAACAACTTTAATTGAAAGATGTATAGCTCTTAGAGACTGTCCAGAGGAGGCATACAAAGAGGATGCAGGACCTGGAGGAGAAGCCATGTGAGGAGTGGCTGAGGGCACTTGGTTTGTTCAGCCAAGAGAAGAGGAGACTGAGGAGAGACCTCACAGCTGTCCATGGCCTCCTCATGAGGAGAAGCAGAGGGGCAGACTCTGTGAGCAGTGACAGGATCCAGTGGAATGGCTAGAGTTGTGTTAAGGGAGGTTTTGATTGGATATGAGGAAAATATTCTTCATTGAGTGGCTGGGCCCTGGAACAGACTCCCTGGGAAAGTGGCAACACCCCAAGCCTGACAGAGTTCAACAAGTGTTTGGACAATGCTGTCATGCACAGGATGGGATTGTTGTGTGTCCTCTGCAGAGCCAGGAGTTGATGTTGATGATCCTGATGGGGCCCTTCCATCTCAGCATATTCTATGCTTCTGTGAACAATACTGACCCACTCTTCCTCCTCCTCCTCCTCTCGTATTTGATCTCAATATGTTGTACTTCAGGACTCATTTTACAGTGACTAGAACTCTGTACAGCTACCAAGACTAAATGTAGCTCCTGTCTGAGTTGTGACAAAACTGCAGCTTTTACAGGCCAATGTCCTGACTCAGCAGAAAGTATCTGTTTCTCAAAAAATATTATCACCTCCATTTTCTTTCCTGTTTTCCCTGTATACTAACCTTTTATTTTTCCTTAAAAGAGCAGGAAAAGAGCTTTTCACTTTTGGAACTATGAATAAACAGTGCCATCTTCTGTCTATGTCACTGCAGGAAAACAGGCCAGTAGAGATTCTAATTACAGGATTGAGGTTGCAAAGTTTTATGCAAAATCTCTGTAAGTTTTAGCTCACACAACATAATGCACCACATCCTTCAAGTGCTTAGTGGTACTGAAAGCTTTTTCAAGCAATCATGTATTTAAGACACTGACTTGCAGCTAATTGCCTGAAAGGTGCACTCACCTCTTCTTTTTCAAAAGAATAAGCAAGGGATCATCATCAACCATTGTGGATTTTTGAAGGTTAATTATTTATTAATGTCTTTCCAAGATGCACATATTTTTAATATCCTGATGTCTGCATTCCTATTTTGCTTTGCAAAAACACTTGGCATTTTAGTCATCATTTATCCTTAATATCATTTATTCTTAATATCATTTATTATCTTCTGTGCCAAGGAAACAGAGCCTGGAATATCAAAAATATTTCAGAATGAGTCACAGAATCATATAATAGTTTGGGGTAGAAGGGACCTTAAAGATCATCCAGTTCCAACCCCCTGCCATGGGCAGGAACACCTTCCATTAGACCAGATTACTCAGAGCCCCATCCAACCTGGTATTGGACATTGCCAGGGATGGGGCAGCCACAGCTTCTCGAGACAACATGTGCCAGCACTTTATCAATCTCACAGTGAAGATTTTCCTCCTAATATCTAACCTAAGTCTACCTTCTTTCAATTTAAAGAGAAATACTTGGCATTTTAATAACCGTTTATTCTTAATATAATTTTTAATCTTAATTTATAGGCCAAAGACACAGAGACTGTAATGTCTGAAATATTGCAGATTCTGAGCCCTGGCTTTTATAAATGACATCATATATATTCTTGGAGATAGAAAGCTGCAAATATTCGGTATGGTATTCAGAAAGAAAGCATGATGTTCTCCTAATTTCAGGCATTAAAGTAGTACACACATAATTTTATTTTCATATCAAGCAGAAAGTAAAAAAAAAAAGCCACATTTAACATAAGAACAAAAAATCAGATCAGCCCTTTTGAGTTAATGAAATCTTCTGGCAATCTGCATGAAAACCACCAGTAGTTTTGTGAGGAATCCATTAACTACAGAGCAGTGCATATTTATAAAATATTTTCCTAGCAGGCTAATGGAAGTGGTGCCTGCTGCTCTCAGTAGACCATACCTTAATTCTTATGGCCACCAGCCATTTTAGCAGTGGCAGTTTGACGCATATTTCTGAGTTTCAGTCTGCTTAAGCAGGAAATGGTTATGCTAAGGAATTCCCTGGAGTGGTTGGGAACTGAAGAAAGTAAACATCTCTAAACACCATGAGTTCACCATCTAGTGGGGCTCACACTTCACTGTCTCAAAAGGTGTAATCATTGAGGACAAGAGTTGATAAAGAAATAAAATGGTCATGGAAGCAGGGACCTATTTCTGACATCTGGGAATAGGACAAATTAACATATGAATTAAAATGTTGAGGCATTGATTCACTCTCAGTTCTGCCAAAGATGTCCTAAGTGATCCTGAGCAAAATTAATTTATGAAGCCCATTAGATGTCTGGAACAAGATATAGTTGTTAAATGTTCAAAAGATGGTGCAATCGTGGAATTTTCTGGGTTTTATCTTCAATAGGGGATTTGGAAAGCTGAGAAGAAGACTGGGCATTACCATATTCAATAATTTCAAATAAAAATATTTAAACCCAACCCAAATGTTTAAAGAATTTCACAGAAGGTAAAAAAAAAAAATCAAGTGTGTAGAGGCTATGAAATGACAAAATTAAAGCTGTTACTGCATTATTCAATAATAATAAAATGTACATTATGATGCAATCTAATTTCAGGATTATATACTATTTCCTGCTTCTTATTTACAAATAAAGCCTTTGTAATAGCTACAGGAGACTGTCTATCCCCCTTCCAGGTCAATAGGAATGTATTGACTTCAACTGAATTAAAAATGACAGAGATTTTCGCCTCTTCTCATTATCTGCAGTCCTCTTGAACAAAGGTGGCAGTATGGTTATGTTGAAAGAAAGAAACTTAAATTAGCCTTCTCACTAGGCATTAATCAACTGCCCATTTGCACACATTCAGTTCTAAACAAGTCATACTATAATTGTCATTGTCCAGCCAAATGAATGAAAGCTTGGAAGAAAGCAGGTGCCTTTGTGCCAGAATTCAGGGATTGTGCCATTCAAAAAGAGGAAATGCAGAGAAGGGACATAACTGATAGTGGTTCTAAGTCTGGAAAAAATTTCCATCCCCTTGCTATTGATGGAAACCTCCGTCACTATAGCATCAAGACAGCTCAGCATAAGGTAATTTGTGGAGATTTATGGACCTAGGCTTCCAAATAAAGTCTGACAGTCCACTGTCTCCACACAAAAACTCTCTGCCTTGCTCACTACTCAAACCCAGTCCCATTCACCCAGTGTCAATCACTCTTCTTTCCAACAACTTTATTCTAATTCAAATCATATTCTTGCTCATCCAGCTCAACAGATTTGGCTCTGCTCAGCTGTTTCAATCCCCAAAATACCCAATTGACCTAGTCTGCCACCAGCTCTTCCCACTAATTCTACCATTTCCTGTCTCTTTCTCTGAGCTTCACTGTTAGTTTTATCCCTGCATCCAACTGATTCCACCTTTTGCTCTCTTTTCTCTCTTAGCTGCTCCTCTTTCTGCACAGGAACAGCTGACTAATATCTTAAAATCAATAGTCTTATTTTAACCCTCAAAGGCTGAGAGCAATAATTACTAGAGATAAGTTAGCTTCATTTTCTAACTTTATCAAATGTATCAGTCTGAGGAATTTACATGTAAGTAGTCCCAAGGAGTTCAGAAAGCATGAAAGTAAGAACTAAGTAAGTATGATCAATTCTTCTGTGATTATGACATGGCTTTTAGATTTGTTTGTATTTTATTGTGTCTTCCAAAAAGCTGGAGTATTGCATTAGATGCAATATCTAAAATTATTAGTGAGGTCACAGTCATAGCATCAGCAGATACTTTAGTTAAAAACAAAAAAACCCTACTTTTCCCTAGGACCTGCAACCAGTTTACATTTTTGGTAGTAAAAATTAATTAATTCATGACAACAAACTCCACAGAATTTCTTAAATTCATTACTATGAAAAAATTCATAGCTTCACATGAATAATTAAATGAATGAACCAGGATTCAGAAATTAAGAACTTTGAAATATCTGTATTACTTTCTTTGATCCTCATAGTGTGGAAAGGTAGAAGAATATCAGTCAGTTCTTTGACTTGGTAAGTACAACAAACCATGCTTTGGGTCACTCCCATGTTATCATACAATGCAAGTTAAAAATTAACAATGATATTTTATTCTAAGTTTCAGTTTGCAGTGCTTAATGCTAGAAGTATTTATTAACCCTTGATATTATTTACATAAGAAACATTTTTGGAATGTTGGGGAGTGGAAGGAAAATATCAGTGCTCAATCTTCTGATGTATTTGGCTTCTGGCTAGACAAAATCCTGTTAGATCTGGCTTCTTGTTTAGACAAGATTCATATTTTAGAGCATAAAGTGGACCAATCACAATTGTCTTGTTCAGACAAATTTAAAATCAGATTCAATTAACTTTGACTGCCTCAGAAGCTTTCTGGTCTAACAACAAAGCTGTATTAAATTAAATCAGGATGTAAAGAAGTAACAATATGCATCTTCATTTTAGTGGGAAGAACTTCCTTATGAACTAATAGTAGCCTTCATAATCCATAACAAGTACAACTCAGCTTACATATTCACCAGAGTCAACATTTCATTTTTTTCAGAGTGCCAGCTGGTCGTTATGGTGTATTATAGAAAATGATGACATGATGTGCAGAATTATAAAATGATGGCTCCCTCTGGCAAGTGCAAGACTTCTTTTCTTTAAAGGCTTGAATTACTTCACATATTTGTTTTAATTTATACTTTGTTCTCTTTTCAAAGAAATCTACACTATCCAAGGACAGGTCTTTCAGTTCTTGAAGTGACTGAATAAGAAAACTAACAGCTAAAATAATCTCCCCTTTTATTAGAAGAATATTTTTCAGAAGGTAATAACAACGTGAAACAAAAATACACATAATTATACGACAAATCATAAAAAAAATAAAATTGTGCTGTGTCATTTTTGTACAGATAGATTTCCTACCTAGAATTCTTTTTTACTACATATGACTGAAAGATCACAAAACAAATTTGCACAAGCTCTTGCCATTTGTACAACAAATAAGTCTGAGTTTCTAATTGATGCAAGTAACTTCAGACATTAGCAGTAGCTCAAGCAGAATATATTCACTTTTCAAGGTTACCAAATGTGCAACCACTTTATGTGTAAAGAGACGGGTACTTTATACTCCAATGCTTCTTTATAAAAACAAATGTTCCTACTGTTGCTTGTTTAGGAAAAGATCTTTCTTTCAGTAAACATGTTTATACAGAAGGTTGGTCTTTCCAATCAGAATAAATTTCTGTTTGAAAACAAAAAAATCTTACTTGAAAAATCCATAAAATACATAAATACATATACAGAAAATACAATTGTTTTTTCAGGTGAAGCGAAAAGATAAGGCCATATATTGCTGTTAGAAGCTCCTAAGAATTTTAACTTTTGCTATATCACTAAAAAAATCAATTGAAATGGATGTCAGGGACAGATACCAAAAAATCATCTCGTTAGATGAAGGTAACATCTGGCAATCTAACTCTAAAACTTCTGATCAGTAGTCTCTTTCCAGCTGCACTCACTGCTTCACATAGGATCCAGAATTTACCAGGATCACTTCCTTATTAACAAGTTAAAAGCAAAATAGTATTTTTCAAGAGCTTTCCAAAGGGAGACTTGTCATCATGCTTAGCTGTGTGGTCATTTGAGCTGCTTCATTGTAGGACTTTCTACTAAGAAAAAGAAAAAAAGAATGGCATGAAAGTTTGAGTGATCCCCAAGGGAGCTTCTGTTAATGTCACTGGAAGACTTGAGCCTCATGCTATGACTGAAGATGACACTTGGTGCTTCTTTGGCTCAGAGGTTTCATGTGGGTGTAGCAATCTCTGCTTAGTCTATACAATCTAGTACTGAGATTATTTTACACAAATTGTTACAGACTTCATCTATAACCTCAATATTATGACCAGCATCAGACAGAATTAAGTGGTCTCCAAGCATTTTTCTGTTTACATCAAAACACAATGGAAAGATAGAAATAAGTATAAATATAAAAGCAAATATAATCACATAGACAAGAACATCAACAACCTAATCTGTTGGATGCAATTAATAAAAAACTGGAAAGCTAAACTGATAGTGGAGGGAGTGCTGATCAGCAGGGGTGCCTGTGAGGAGCCAATTAATTTGTCTCAATCCTGGTTGCCAGAGGCACGTGAGGGAGGTGCTGCACATGTCCCATGTCCAGCAGGCAGCTAGGAGAAGGTGGAGGAAATCCTTGTCTCTGGGAGTCTTTGGCAAGCAGTTCACATCTCACATGGGACAGGCAATCAGCAGGGGAACACAGAAGACACTGCACCCTTCAGAGACACTCCCCAACCTGATGGCAAAACATCTCTGCCAATGGACTGCAGGGGGACCTTGGAGTGGGCCCATGGTCTCCTGCCAGCAGGCAGACTTTGGGAGAAGCCATGGGGTATAAAAAGTGACTGCCTCACAAGCACCAAGGTTTTTCGAATTTGCATTTTGTTTTTGGCTTGAGGCTATGCTTTTGCTTTTGAGGCTTGTTGTTTTGGGGGCCTTTTCAAACTTGCTTTTTGAGTGTGGGCTTTTTGATCTTTTGCCTTTTTGCTTTTGGGGGACTTTTTTGAGCCTTACACTTTTTTTGCCCTGGCCCCAGCCCATCTTTTGGCTCTCCTGCCCTCCCTGGCTCTTGCTCGCCCTGGGGTCTGTCCTGCCTCCCTGTGTCCCTGACCAACTGTCTTCTCTCTCTCTCTCTCCCTCTCTCTTTTCTTCTTCCTCTTACACTGTCTCCTCTAGCCCTCTTTAGTACAGTAACTCCTTTTTATTTCATCTTTTCCTTACCAATAAACAGTTCTCAGATACTCTTGCCTCATTTGGCTTAATTTTGTTCCCGACCATGCATTATTAAAAGAACTCCTCACAGTTCCCCACGGTGTCACATAATGACACTGAAGACATAAAATTTTGTACCTGAATTCTTTCAGTCGGTTGACAGAAGTAAAATGAGCAGAAAAAAAAGACTGCCAAGGAGAAAGCCTGAAGTGTAGCAGTGAGCAGGATGGATTTATCATGACTAATCCTACCATGTTGATAAACACAGAGGATATAGCCATTCCCCTGAGGAGGATCTCTGCTGGGGGAGTTGTCACAATCCACTTAAGAAAGCACTTTCTGGATGGAAAGAGGACAGAGACTTGAGAGACACCTTATGGGCAAAAGGATCAAACTGTGATTCAAGGGCTGAACGTGCTAAGAGGAAAAACAGAAGAAAATCCAAAGCTAAAGTAAAATGCGTAACAGATCCTGAGTAGCCTAAAGTGGCAGAAAAAAAGAGACAAAAAATTAATCTACATTGTATTTTAATGATTCATTTTTTAATACTGATTCACTCTTAAACCTGTGCCAATATACATGATTCCATTGCCTTGAGCTATGAGAGACCTAAAATGTTTTCTAGCATGATTTACCTTACTGCACAAAAGACAGGCTAGGTATATTTCTGTATTTATTCTAATATTTAATGTGAAATATACATACTCTGCTTTAAAAAGAATACCATCCCACTTTGTACATGTGATTTTTATCTGGAGACCACAAATGTCTCCAGATAAATATAATGACAAAATTAAAAATAACAGCTGTTATTTCCTATAAATGTGATATACAGAAACCTTACAAACTTTTAGTTGCCTCCAGGGAAACAACCAAAACTGCACTTTTGAAAAGCAGGTTTTTTTTCATCACAGGTATGTGTAACTTTTAACATGACTGCAATATTCTTCCACAGTACTAATAAATCCCCAACACAAAAAAAAGAAACAAAAACCAAAACCAGTTATGACTTGTCTCTATGTCTTTTGACTTAGAAAAGCAAATACTACTAAAGATATTCCTCCTAAATATCTGCTCTGTGTGTGATTGTACCACTGACAATTGAGAGGAAATTTCATGTTAATTACAATATGACAAATGGTCAAAAAGATATTCCACAAGTTTTTAAAATAATTTAAATAAATATTTGGACAACTGATTTACTTGCTAGACAAAAATGTAGCTATTGTCTTCTCACTGAATATAACTAATTGAAAAGCTATTAGAGAAGGAAAGTAAATTTCAGAAAACAGAAGTCTTAGCTTTCAGTGAAATGAAAGTAATCCCTTCCTAAAAACTGCACATAAGAAAAGAGTATTATTTGCCCAGTGGATAAATGGTGTGCTCGACAACAATTTAAAATGTAACTGGATGCCATAATGGTCTGATACAAGATAAAGCAAGATGTAGAGATTTTCTTGATACCTGTCATTCTAAACAAAGAAGCCCAACCTTGAGAAAATAAGACCAATGCTTTAAAATTACTCTAAAGCAACTGAAAACAAGTTCTTAATGGCTGCTTGCTTGGAACAATGTGTACCTTAAAGGCACAGACCTTGGAATTAAGCATAAACCATTATCTTTAAAATACTATGAAGGCAGTAAAGCACTGGCATTAGGGATTGGTTGCTGCTGGCTGTTACAGCTATTGGCTACTGTGATAAAATCCAAAACAGCAGAGCTAAAGAGAAACAACATTTAGACTTCACTGAAGCAGATACTATTTTATTGATTTTTACCTGAAAGCTCAGATCTAAATGCAAGTTCAATACTGGGTATATTTCAATGTCAACCTTTGACAAATGATTTTCTAATGACAAAGCAGAAGAGAAGAAAAACTATAAACCCACAAAATGTGGAAAGAGGATTTTATTTTTACTTACTGTAGACAACCATGCTATTTAGAATATTTTTTAATAACAGTTAAAGTTCTTCCGTATTTACTGCATCTGTCATGTCATCAAAGTCTCTTTGCTTCAAATCTGAACAGCAGATTCCCTGGCTTCAAGCTTCAGTCAGATGAAAGGGAATTTGTCATGAATTTCTAGTGTTTTATTACCCACCTACTTCATCCTTCACTACTCAGGTATCACCTCCTATAAGAAGTTTCCAGCTTCAGCCCAGGAAAAGCCAGGGAGGAAGTAGAATGTGCTAATTCTAATGCTTACACTGGTGGAGATGGAGAAATCACTCAACCTATATGCTCCTTCCCCTCCCTCTTGCCTTTCAATACTCCTGACATATCCCTTTTCCCCTTTCTGCTAAGGGAAATTTCTCACTCTACGAAAAGCCATTTTTAGTCAGCCATGCTGCAGACAGAAGGCCAAAATTGGCAGCAGCAGCTTTTCTTGGTTTTGGTGCTCCACATGAAGAAAAGCATTGAATAGAGCTGGCAGCCAGCATGGCTCACATGGTATCAGCAGATGCAAAGCCTGGATGAAATCAACTTTTCAAAGCTGCAGGACTCTATGAAAACAGTTTCAATTGATAGAGCTTGAGAACAAATGAACCTACAATCACCAATAATCTCCCATATAAAAAAAAAAAAAAAAGAAAAAGTGAAGGCACATAAAGATGACAACATAGGACTCTGAAGTCAATAAAGAAGTAGTCAAATTCTAGATGGGAGGAGATTAAGAAGATGCCTTAGTCTTAGGATAAAATTCTTTTTTTGTCATGCTATGGTGAAGATATATTTGATACATAAGACTTTAATTTTTCCCTAGAACTCATAAAATGCTTTGGGGTATGTAGCGTTCTAATAAACTGTGAGCCGAGGCACCACTATTGAAGCAAGTAGATGTCACTACAATCCAATAAGAAATTTAAACAGGAAGACGTGAAAGAGATGAGAAACCTCGCCTGAAGAATAAAAGAAATAAACCTCTGTTCCAGAAGTAGATGAAAAGAACTTTTGTTTTTATGCTAGAACAACTCTTCCTTAAAATAGTACCCCAATAAGTTGATGTGGCCCATAAATGCAGCTGTAGGAAAGCTGCAAAAGATAACAGAGACTTCACAATTGCAGATTTCTAGGTGGCTGCTATTCGTGAAAATTAAAAACCACAAGAAAACTGTTTCTTGCAAAAAAGCCTCCATAATATGTCAGAAAAGAGTCCTCTCCCTAAGTAGACTGAAAAAATATTATTTTAGAGGTGGTAAACTGACTGAAAGTTTTTTGTGCCTTTCTCATTGCATTTTTCAGCTGTTGAGTAGTTGAAATTGGTATCTACAAAGCGCTTGCCTATGAAAGAATCGCAGTAGGCAGCCTTTGGAAATTGATACTGGCAATAGAAAGGAAGTCATCCAGTCATGTCATCTCCATGTCTTCAACTGAAAATGAAAATCTTTTCTTCAACTATCATATCCCCTATAGATTATCTGTGTGATTTTAACCTGCTAAGACCTCTATGAGTTAAATTAAGCTGTTGTGTGGAGAAAAAATAAAATAAAATAAAAAGTAGAAAATGTAACAGCAACAAAGATGGGCCTTGTTCTGTAAAATATTTGCAAAGTTTAAATGTACAAGAGCATTGTCCATGTCCATTCTAAATAGAGCTAGAAATTTTAGGGGTTTTTTGTTGTTGTTGTTTTGTTTTTTGGGGTTTTTGTTGGAATCACAGTAAAAGAAGAGGAGAAGGTGCTAAAATGAGGCAAGACGTACACTTACACTTCAGCATATATGCAAAATAGTTCAAAGTAAACAACCAAAAAAACTTATTATTTTAGCCAAGCTTCATCAAGAGTTTTGGCAGAAAAATTTTTACAATTATTTTTGTGAAAAAGATTGTGATGTGTATGGCTTACTTCAGCATATTTCTTCACTTTATGACCCTATGTTAATGTACCATTTGAATCACCTTTTGGGTCTTTTGAGGTTAAAAAAAAAATAATTTTGGACTGATAGTAACTTTAAAAGCCAAAAGTCTGTACAACTTAAATTCTAATAGTCTAAAATAACCACCTTAAAAAGAGTAGTAACTAGTGCTTGACAGAAAGCTGGCAGAGATGCAAACACATATTGGGATCTGAAAGTCATAGCTATACTATAAAATTAAAAGTGCATGAGACCATTTGCTGGTTCTAAGGTTGTCTGGCACAGAAAGAACGACATCCATACTATTAAAGTCTCCAAATCCCTAAAATCAGAGTGGAATTATAGGTAATTCTGCACTACTGCAGTTCCAGAAACTGCTCTATATTGCAAGTATCAAGGTCTGAGCACCATTTAGTTCCAGAAAACACTTGCTGACTCCAGTTTTTATGTACAGTGTGATATAATCATGAAGAGCAGGGGACCAGAACAAAAAGACCAGTTCTTCCACTACAGGTGGGAGAATAATGTAGGCATAGGCAGAAAGACTGCTGTAGATAGAGTTTGGGGGTTGTTTTCCTCAGCTACAGGTTTTGCAGTATTAAACCATTTTCATAGCTATTGTCTTGGGAATCAAATGCTGTTTTTCTTTGAAGAAGCTGGTTTTAGTCAGTTTTTAACCAGTTTACCAGGTTTTCAAAGCATGTTTTGTTTTTTTTTCAATTCCATCTATCAGTTATATACGCAAACAATTGCATAACTACTTAGCTGTATTTCTTCCAAACACTGAAACTTTCAATTGCTACTTATGATCTTTTACTTATCCTTTTGAATTGTCATATGTTTTTATATCAGAGTAATTAAAACACTACAAAGGCAAGGTTTATATACAAAGCTTTCACACTTAAAAGTCTAAGGTATTCCATTAAACAGCTATAAAACCTTTACTAAACTATCAACGGAATGAGTATAATCTGTGATTACCTAGAATTAGAATGAAAATCCATCTCAAATCCTCTGAATTTCTATTGCCTGAATGCTTCTATTGCCTGAATGCCAGAACAAATAATTTCTAATGAACCCAGCAGTAATTATACCAGGATATTAGCAATTTCAATTTTCCAATTAAAACTTGGTTTTGCATATTAAAGAAACTGCTACTTCTGAAAATAGCAATCTCCTATAGACAGCACAGGACTTTTGATGAATAAGTGTACAATTTTAAAATATTTAAATAACATAAGAGATACATAAGTATAATTTATTTTGGCAAGGCTGAAATAACCTGCTGGTACTGCATGATCCTTTTTCCTTCCTAAGGCCATGATTCTTGATTTGCTATTATCATCTGTAGTATATATCTTGTTTCTTACCAATTTAAAGTTTCTGCACTTTTTTACAAGTGGAGAGGCAGTACAAGCATCAACATGATTCTGTGCCAGATCTATTGTGCTCTTATCCTTTTAAAGGAATAGAAAGAAAAAAAATAGCACCAGGCATCCCAGAGCAAGTACAAACATTCACTCCATAGCAGTTTGAGTAATTTCCACCTTTTTGCTAAGAAAATCGTCTGTACCTAATAATCTGAATTATACTTTGCTTCCTGACATTACAGGAATTTGTAGTGCTTACTTGGCAGACATTGTTAAAAAAAAAAACAAAAAACAGATAATTGCAGGGAAAAGATTGTGTCATTTAATTCTAATTAAGCTTGTAATAAATCAAACTTTTCATTGTTAAACATGATGCATTCCCTTTATAGTCTAAATTTATTGCCATTCCCAGCAAAGAAAAATGTTTAGAAACAGAAAATTGAGGCCATGACACCGTATAAATTAGGTATGTCATATGCAAGAGAACATGCTTTAAAAGATACTACACGTCTAGAATGCCTTTCACTGAACCTCCTTAAAAGTGTGTAAAATACATTTTCCTACTTCTATTTTTGCAGTACAGATATCCTGGCATCTGTAGACAACTCTGCTTTGTCCCGCTTTTGGAAGACAGTAAGAAGTAGAAAAGTGCTGCTCTATCTGTATCACCAAAACCATTAGCCATCAGTTTTCTTTAATATTTACTACGGTGAATTTTAACACAAATTATTGTACCAAAGAACTAAAGCTAATTTTTAAAGCCTGGAATTATACAGCTATGATCAAGACACCCAAAATGATATGCAAATATTAAACTTAATTATGCCTAAGTCCAGAGAAAAACAACTGTCATCTCCAACCTTAGCCGTGTTACCTGAGTGTTCATACCCTTGTTAACATAGTTGTAACTCTGAGTCTGAACAATTTCTGATTCACTTAGTCAGCAAGTCTCACTAAGCAACATTTTTAAATACTGCAAGCAGTTAGAAACATGAGCAATCAAGCTGGAGATTTGGGAGCAAGATTTTTTCCCAGCTCTTCCTTGAAGTTAGAAACCTGGTTTCCCTACAACCTTTCCATGGTAGTGGGAGGTAAGTGAGGTTACATGGAGTAAATTATTATTAGTAATAGATTAAGCAAGCCATTAACTGAGTCTTGAAAAAGACACATACTCAAAGACCAAAGAAAATGCTTGCCCCTCCAAGTATTAGGATAATAAAAAGAAATCTGTGTCTACTTAAAACTCACCAAAACAACTTGCAGGAATCTTGGCAAATACTTACAAGCTTTTCACATATTCAAGTGATCCAGAACATTTGCTTGGTTTTCAGGAAAGCATACAAATGCAAGATCTATACTATAATGCTTCAGTAGGACTAGTTCTTCTGATTTTATATATCCCATCCTAGCAGTGATAAGGCAGTTTGTTCTTGACTAAAATTCTTTACTTCTACAGCGCCTGTGTTCATTTTTGGATTTCAAACGCCTCCCAAAATGTTTATTGTGACCCAGCTTCACCTATTGAGAAAACAGTTCTAGAAGGGCAAAGTGACAAGCTCAAGGCCTGGAAGCAGAATGCAGCCAAGATGAAAACAGATGTTAGATTCTCTTAATTTTAGTACCTTGTCTAATTGAGAAATGTTTACTTGCCAATACTGTTTAATGATATTCAAATGACTGTACAGTGTCAGTTAAATGGTGAATGTGCCACTGATATCTTAGAAGTTGTCATATAAGATGAAGCACACTGCAAAATGCAAAGGGCCTCCTTCTTATCCTATCATCTTTGATTGGAAATTTAAAACTGCAAATAAAAGGCAAGCACTAATTTACAGGCTCTATTAGCTTTGTTGAAAAATTAAATCATCTGGGAGTCTACATCTGCAAAACAAAATTTATTATCTGTAATTAACTAACCTTTTACAAAATCTTTCTTTAATTTCCTCCTGTCAGTGTACAGGGAAGACGAAACCATAACACGTGTTAACAGAGAAGCCACTGCATAAGAATAAGAGCTCCTGCAAATGTTCAATGGATAATGCAGTTAAATCCTCAATTAACCAAAGTTCAGTCATTACATGATCTGTATTAAGATGCAGCGAATTAAATCATTGTTACACAATTGCAGAGAATAAATAGTCCAACTTATTATTTTGGCTAGACAGTACTGCATGAATGTAGAATCCACTGCATATATTTTATGTCTTTTTATGAAAAAAAAAATAAAACAAGTACTTCTAACTTTAACGAAAAAAATTGCCTTAATTTTGTATTCAGGTCTTTTGCTAGAAGCAACTAGGGATTTGTAGAGAACTCAGGAACTAAATCTCTTTTGTCTTTTTTTATCCTGAACTTGTCTATTTACAAAGAAGCAAATCACAATCAGTTCTGCTAAAGAAGTTAAATCACTATGAAAAAATTCAGAATATGCAACTCCTGGTCTTTCAGTTAGGTAAAACATAGGTGAAATCAATATTCTTGTTTGTTGTTGTAAAAATAATAGTTTTTCTCTAACATTAGCAACTAATGATGGACAACAATATCACAGTTTCTTCTACAACCATAATATGACTTGTTTAGTTGTAGTTGAGTGGAGATTTACACTGTAGCTCACCTATCTTGTTTTCAAAAGTCTGCTAGTTAATTTCACACAAATAGTTTTTATTTAGAAAACCTAAGTACAATGTGAAAAAAGCACAAGCGCATTCTGTCCTCAAATATTCTTTAAATACAGAAATCTTCAAAACAGAGGTTCAGACTATCTCCTGTCTTGGAATAAATTCTGCCAAATAGGGGACCTCTCAATGATAATATGATCACTGTCAAGACAGGCTATGCTTCTTTGTCTTTGTTTTTGAGACAAATCTAAGAGAGGATACTCTGCAATGAGTAGTCTCCTCTAAAGGATTTCAACAGTCCAACAATAGAAAATTAATACTAACAGCAGAAAGTGAAAATAAAATTAAATTAAATTAATTTTTTTAAAAAAATCCCAAAAAACAACAGAATGCCCACAAGGCAAGGAAGAAAAGTCAATAGCTGCAATACACCAAACTATCAGAACTTGACTCCCCCACCACACACAGATACACAGAAGAACAAAGACCCAAAAATGCTGGAGAATGGGGCAAATGTTGAAGAAATCCCCTTCCTGGCACGTGGTGTGAGATGGCATCAGCTTTCACACTGAGGAAAGTAGCAATAGTCTACCAGCTGCATTAGCAATAGTGTTGCAGACCCCAAATGTTTTTGATCTGTAAGACAGCTAAATGAACTAGAGCAGAAACAAAGCCCATGGTAAGTTTGACATCCTCAAAAAATATAGAAGCTACACTTTTTATCAGTTCATAAGCTAAACATGCTAGGACAAACCAAGAGGATTTAACCTGTAAACAACACATGTTCCTTTCTTAGATTTAGCAAACCATGGCAAGATTAGTGATAGATAACATAAATATCATTAACTTGCTTTTTGAAGAATTAGGACTATCAAAAAATGAATAAAGGTTTTCTTTAAGGTTGATAATTCTCCTCTTAGCATAGACCACACAAAATAGCTGCAATAAAGTCAAGTATTTGTCAATACACCTCATCTCTTTTCTAAGATCTCTCTACCACAAACCTGCTATTAATTTTAGTCCAAATTCATTCCCTCCTTGAAGGATAGAGCCAGTTTTTTTCTCCATGGACTTAATCAGCTATTGACACAAGTTTTACTATGCATTCAGAACTTATTGCAGTGGAAGTCTCAAAAAAAGGCACAAATAAGAGTACTACACTCACCAATCAAGGAAGTCCCTACTAGAAGTTAATAACCAGTGTTAAATAAGTTATACACCCTCGTTGCATAAATATTCCAACAGTTCAGTCCTTCCAGATTGCCTGGTATTGCCATTTCATTATTGTATACGACTTTCACTGTCACACTGTGTTATGAATACAAAAATACTTTCATTAGGAGTAAATTTTCATGAAAGAGCTCAAACTGCATATTTAATGCACAATTTGTTGGGCTCATTTAGAGTCCTGCTTTCAGTGATCCAATCATCATCACATATACATGTAGTGCATAATTTAATTTCTTTTGATTGCTTAATGAAAAATCCACATTTTGAGAAGCACAGATATATATATATATATAAAAGCTATTTATTTTTACAGTTTTTATTAACTTTCATAGTTAAAGATGATCAAATTTTGTATTATACAGGAAAAGAACTCTAAATTTTATTTCTCCTTCAGGCAGGAGGAATACGTACTTCTATACACCTAACTGCAAAAAATCATTAATGTAATAGTGAAAGCTTCTTTTATAGGCAATTTTAAACAAAAAGTAACTCTTCCATTTCTTCTTTTTTAACATATATTCATAGAGTTTTAAGGTTGAAACAAACGATGGTTGCCTAAAAATGACAGTTTATTCCTTCATCTGCAATTTGTCTGTGAACTGAAACAAATATCTTGTGATTGCCAAGATTACCAGGAAATACCCAAAACTAACATTGCTATCTGAAGAGCATCCTGTCTTTACTGGAGACATCAAGATGTAGAGCATCATTTCTTTCAGTAAGTTCACCAGTTCTCACACTTGTAATAAATAAGAGCTGAATAAAAAGATGCTATGCCTATATTCCAACTCAGAGTTATATGGTTTCAACTCCCAAGTTTCATTTAAGGATTTTTTTACTTCTACCTTCATATTTGAAAGTAATCCTCTAAAAGAAATTTTTCATTTTGTAAACAGTAAGCTTAGTAATTTAGGGTGCTGTGTATAAGTAATAAAAATATCTAACAATTAAGTTTCTACAAGCAGCATAAACATGTTTGTTTTTTTAAAAAAACTATGGAATTAAAAAATTACAACTTTTTCAAGTTAACTTTGCTACATTACATTAAGAAATCGTCTCTTTACCCACTAACATTGAAGATATTTGGATAATGAAACAGCTTTGGGTTTCAGACAAAGTATTTCAAAATAAAATACAATTTGTGATGAAATAGCTGGAATTTCTTATTGACAGCTGAATTAGGAATGACATTTTTAGTGTCTCTTAAAAGAATTGAAACGGTCATGAGAACCACTGCACACTACAGTACACTAAGTTTTCTGCATAGATTAATCTACAAATTTGATTAAAAAAAATATCAACTGTCTCTGTACTTCATTTATACCAGATGTAGAAAATCTGGAAGGTTCTCTCTAAGAGAGAAAGAAAAAAGGAAAAGAAATATATTTGCCACCAAAATTTAGAGTACACTGGAAGGATTTAACCAGTTAATTAC
>WBND01000236.1:384992-410069 GCA_013398595.1 Tychaedon coryphoeus | reverse complement strand
CCTTAAAATGGGCAACTAAAGAAGCCCTTCTGCCTCAATTTAAAGAGGTTTCAGAGCCTGCTGTCTCCTACATATTTGAGGCATCACTTCAAAACAAGCTCTGCTCTTCCCTACAGACAGAGGTGCTTAACCAAATCCCAGTGAGTCTCTGTGAAGTACCATAAGGGCACACCCTAACTAAGAGCCATGGCAGTGTTAGCATGCCTTCAGATCCTTGTCAATACATTCCAGTCTTCCTTATCCTGTAGACATAAGAGGTAAGAGCACTACTGGCAGCAGCAAAGAGAGATTTTATCACAAGTACTAACAATGAAAAACAGCAGACACTCTGGGACTCTAAGCTATTAAACAACATTGTCATGCATTCCAACATCTTAAAATTGAAGTTATCAAAATCCATTGTGGAATTATTCAATTTTTTATTATTATTAATAAAACTACTACCTACCCTGGAACACTGTGAATTATCTTTCACTCAAAATATATCTTGTCTTTCAAGCAAGATACAATATTTTAATAGAGTGTATGTAAGAGCAATGAGTAGAGGTACAGGTTAAGATTGAACTGAATAATTTTAGTATTATTTTCATTCAGTGCAGCCCAGCAATTCATGAAGACTAGGACATATGTAAAATTCTAAATGTTTCAAGTTATTATTATTGGAAAGCAGGATATGAATTTTGAAACTGAATGACCCTTTAACCTTTTCAAATGATATAGAGATCATAGAAACTCTCTTTTCTTCCTGGAGATCCATGAATCCATTCATACTTCCAAGGCAATCACTTGCTCAGCATACATATGCAAATTAAATAAGGTTATAATTTATCCCCAAAATTAGAGCATGCCAGTTTGGTAAATACTTTAGCACCTTTGTCTTCTGCTGTGCATTGAGTCTTTTCACTGTAGCCACATCATGTAGTACAGATAAATGCAGATAATCCTCCCAAGTGGTACCAAAAATGTTTCAGAGAAAAAG
Source organism: Tychaedon coryphoeus (assembly GCA_013398595.1). Taxonomy (NCBI): domain Eukaryota; kingdom Metazoa; phylum Chordata; class Aves; order Passeriformes; family Muscicapidae; genus Tychaedon; species Tychaedon coryphoeus. Next base: position 409,090 of record WBND01000236.1, on the reverse strand, counting down.
CAGATGCTTTAGCAATAAGTAAGGTAAGTTTCTAGCATTTCCTGTAGTGTATCTCTACAGCATCACATTGTGTTTTGGTTATATTCAAGTTTGTACAAAGATAAATAATTCAGGAGCTCTGACCTTGTGCTAAGTGCCATTTAAATATATATTTCCCCAGTATCTAGTAACTACTGAATTTTTGTATTTCTGTCTTATGAATATAAATTAATGACATCCAAAGTCTTTTGATAAATGTCATACATTTAATAAAAAAAATACTGTCATTTTTGTATTTTCATTGTAAATTATGTAATTTTTATTCGGTCACATATCTTCACTTGACCAGCTATTGGTTTTGTAATTTTAGCTATGCTTTATTATTCTTCCCTATCATTCCTCCAGGTTTTGGGTTTTTTCTTTCCAAAGACATCATATTTTATCACATGCAATAGTATCAAGAGTTTTCACAGTATGATTTACATTTGGATTTGGCACAAAACAGGCAATTCCTAAGGCAACCTATAATTCCAATCCATTAGGTTAATGTATTGCAGCTGCTGTGAACAGTGAGCATATCATCTTTAGTATAATGATGTCTGGTACAGCACAGAAGATCAAAAAAATAAACCAATAAATTACTCTGCATCTAAACATCACAGTTATTTTCACTCTTTTCCCTCATCCCTATTCTCAACACAGTCTGTTGTATATGTGGGTAACATTTTGTGGGGTTTTTAAGTGTCTCCTTTTACAACTGGTAGAATCTTCTATTAAAGAGTTCTGGCCAGGTGCATGAGCTCATCTGTAATGCATAAGTAAGTAATCACAATTCAATTGTTGTCAATTAGGGGGGGGTTTTGGGGAAAATATTAGAAATTGACATCATTTAATAAAACCACTCATTGGGATTGTTCAGCCTGGAAAAGAGAAGGCACCAGGATGGCCTGATTGTGACCTGAAGGGAGAAAACAAGATGGAGAGAGAGTATTTAATGAGGGCATGGGGTGACAGGACAAAGGGAAATGGCTTCAAACCGAAAGAAAGCAGGGTTAGATAAGATATTAGAAAGAATTTCCTGTGAGGATGGTGAGGTCCTGGCACAGGCTGTCCAGTGAAGATGTGACTGCCACAGCCCTAGAAATGTTCAAGGCCAGGTTGGACAGGGCTCTGAGCCACCTGTTCTAGTGGAAGGAGTCCCTGCCTATGGCAGGGTGTGGAATTGGATGATCTTTGAGGTACCTTCCAACCAAAACTGTTCTACAATTCTTAATTTCTTTAAAAACTTCTATCACTAAATCTGCGACATTTTTGGCAGAAGATGGACCATTCGTTACTTCATTAGGATTAATTTTCACTTCTTTCTGCCAAAAGAGTCAACATCAACATTTTATACCTTGTTTAAAAGTGCCTTTGCCAGTCTATCAGACTTTATATTTCCAAACTGTCTTGTTGATAATTATTTTAAATGGTGTGTTATATATTCTGAGAGATAGATTGAGAAAAAAAAATGGGATGCTTTCGTAATCTGTTAGCTAAGATACCTTCACTCTACAGGGTCTAGTCCCTACATTATTTCAACAAGGAAAGGCACTCAGTCACACAGACACGAGTACCAACATCAAAATCAGGAGAGTTCCTGATGAAGTGAAAAAAATACAAATTCTGACTATCAACTGCTGTAACTCTGTGAACAACCATTCATTTCTGTGCCACTATGATAATTATGCCAGCATCTGTGAATGCAATATCAAATCTGGATGCATTCTGTAAAGCATTTCAAAGAGCCACTACAGAGCTCCCTAACAAAGCCCTTCTGCTTGGTTAAGTTTTCTCTTGCCTCAAGATCTTGTACTCTTAAATGTGAACAATGATAACAGCCTGACAGCAGGACATTCTTCATCTCTCCAGTAAATCTTTCACTAAGAAATAATTTTCAAACCTATACATTGAGGGGAGAAGGGATTGTGAGAGAAGACTCCCTTTAGCTTTACTAGAAAACATTTAAGAAGGAGTCTGGCTATAAAATAGGAGAATGGTTATAAAATATTTAGAAAACAATGGCAACAATAAAAATATTAATTTAAGCATATTAATTTAAGCCCTAGGACTTTGGCACTTACAATTTCAGCCACAAGAGAGCTTCCCAGGGAAGCCAGAAGCACTGACAGCTCACAGTGTGTGATAGTTCATATAGGTTAGCTCTAATCACTTTTCCTAAATTTTTTCAAAAACTGCAGATTTTCCACTGTAAAATTATTTTATTGAATTCTATTCTAATACCACCAGTTTTAACTTTAATGTAACTTCATTTATCATTCTCAAAAATTGTTGAAGGTGTTGCAAGATAAACCTAACTCTTGCGTATTTATTGTAAAGAAACTAACTCAGATTACTCAGAATGAAACTGTGGAAGAAGCAGTTCATTTCTGTGTGATTATATTACAAATCTTAAATAAATTAGTTTTTTAGAAGAGAGTCTTCTTCAACATATTTAATCAGATTGCAATATAACCCCATGTATTACTTCCTAATTACATTGTATCATTTAGTTAATTTAGTTTGTACTTAAATTCTTAAAATTCATGATTTTTACTTATGAATTTAAATGCTGAAACACACTTGATTAAGCTAGTTTTAGAAATAGATTAGGTCATTTTCTACTACCTGTCAGTTTGAAGCCATTCCCCCTTGCCCTGTCACTCCAGGCCCTTGTAATATCGCTTCATCTTTCTTCTGGGCTCCCTTCAGGTACTGGAAGGCCACAGTAAGGTCACCCGAAAGCCTTCTCTCCTCCAGGCTGAAAAATCCTAATTCTCTCAGTCTTTCCTCTCAGGAGAAGAGCTCTAATAATTTTTCAATAACATCCTCACAAAGGCAGGATAATCTTGGCTATAAGCCACATAAACTGCTAGCAAAGGTGCTAACAAGCCAGTGTGGGCTCTGATTCCTGCCAGGAGGACACAGGATTTCCCAGAGCAGGGACACACTTAATAGGAGTTCCTTCTTCACTGCAGACTAGAGAATTGTTCTGTGAAGCTAAGGAAATCATAGAAAAATTAGCTTGGAAGGGGCCTATAGGTGTCATCTAATAAAATCTCCTCATTAAAATGGGGTTAACTTCTGTTAGATCAGATTGCCAAGAGCTTTGAAGCTTTGAAAATTTGAAGCTAATACTCTTTAATGTCATTAGAGCACTAATAATCTGTACTTAAAGAGCAACAAAACTTTAGACTTTTCTGGTTTACAAATGAATCTTCATAAACCCATGATTTTCTTGTGACTCAACTTTAATGGAGACACAAGCAGGGAAGCTGTATGACACCATGGATTTGTATAAATTTATGATGAATCCTCTCTAAAGGATCTTGTTTCAGAGATTACTTATAAAACTAATAAAAATTGAGTCATTAATATTAATAATACCAGGAAATAAATGGTACTGATCTTCAGAAAATTAGTAACATCCTTGCTACATGAAGAATTTCTGTTCCCTTTGGCAGACTAAAATGTTGCACCTTGGGGAAAAAGAAGACATTACAATGCTTGTAAGCAAACCAAGATAAATCCTTAGCTGAATTCTCCACCGATATATGTACTGCATATTGTCCAAATACTGTCTTAGAAAACCTTTGTCATTTTAGGCTACATATAGGTTTTGAGAATATTACCTGTAAAACACATTCCCAGGAACATCATTCTGAAACAAACAAATACTTATTAGAATCTCAGTAATGCCAATTTAAAGTCAGCATGTGAGGAAGCAACCATTAACCCAAGATTTTATTTAGTCTTTCAGAGTAATCAAGTCAGAAAGATCAATGTTTAACCTTTGCCTGTGACCCAACAGTCTCAGCAACAGTCAACTGGCTGGAATATCTAGATAAGGAGCCTGAAAATATCAGAACAATACTTTGAAATTATAAAAAACAGAAAATGCAATAGGAGCAAATTTCCTAGCAGAAACCATAAGTGACTTTATTACAACTTCAGGGAATCATTCACACATCAATTTATATAAATGTATGAACATACTGGTGAATTGCTGGAGTCTTATTAATTTTAGCAACTGTTTATTTCCCAAAGCTGTTAAGAAAATAATTTTTCACTATTCTAGAAATAATTCTGAAGATACATGGCATATGAACTATCTTGTCTGACTCTCCAAGAACAAACTAAAGACCTTTTTATTTTGGTTCATCCATCACAAAAGGAAAATAAAAATCAGTGGTTGCTGTCACTGTGGTACACGTATATAGTACAACGCTAATCCTCTGGTGAATGTGAAGTAAAAGAGACAAAAATAAAACTCAAAAAGCACCTAGGAAAGCATTTTCCACTTACTGATGCTATACAGCCTCACCTGTTCAGCTAAAGCACATGCAAACTTCACAGCTGCTTCAGCGTTACTGAAACCTGTGCTTCTAAAAATGCTATTGCTTGACCACTCACATTGATACTTCTCACAAAAGGCCCTGAGAACATACTGAGCACCTTCTTTCTATAAAGAACATATCCTCAAAATGCCTAAAAACATTTCAAAATCTACTTCAAAGAGAAATAGCATTTTTAATGGCATTGAACTACCACTTCATTATGCATGCTTTTTCAGGCATTCAAATGAAAGTAACAGACCTATGTATAATTAATTTCTGATATAAACTATGATCAGTATCAGTAAATTTAAAAATCAAAGTTGTTTGTCTGTGATCACTTCGTTGCATGGCACAATCTACCCATTATCCACAAGATGTCTTTAGCTTTTTAATGGGTCCATTTTTCATCTCTATGATAAGTTCTACTCAGTTTATGATTTTTCTGTAGTTTGTAAATTGTTAGAAATAGTAACTCATTACTTTTAAACTTTCACCATTACATTTCACTGGAATTAAGAAACCAGTTCAAAAATTATTTGTAGTAAAAGAAAATGACAGTGTCATCATGCACATTAAATTCCTAAGGAAGCCTGGATAAAAAAAGGCACAGGATTATTAAAGCATCTAATCAGCTTTCAGTAGAGAAACAGAAAAAAAGTACCAATGTGATTAATTTCTTATTATTGTTAATTTATATTGTAGGAAAGACAGCACTCTGGTACCTCAACCACCATCTGCATTTCCATTATTAAATACATCTTTCCAGTTTACAATCAAAACAAACAAAACTCAAATTCTATCTCAAGAATATTCTTCTCAAAATCCAGATCTGACACTCTGGGAAGGTGAGAGAAGGACTACCAGAGGTATAATGGACACCTTAAGCCATCCCTCAGAGTGAGCAAAGTTAGACAAACAGGTGTTAGATTTTAAGAACAAGCTGACTCTGCAGAGATTCCAAAACATATTTACCATAGGTACCTGCCATGTTTTCAAATTATGATGAGACCTCTCTGCTCCAGAGTGGGAGAGAATGTGTAAGGTTTTGGGGGTTTTTTTGCTATTTTTTTAACCCTGCTGTAATATCTCTCTCCAGTTTATTTTAAATTTAGCAGTATTAGAGTTTGAAATGCATCATGTTCCTAATCATTAAAAAAAAAATAATAATCAGAGAAATCTCACAGCAGACTTTTAGTTCAAGTGTTTTGGATGAATGAAGGAAAGAAAGGTAGATTGTCAAGTAAAGACAAAAGTTTCCTGAATAAGCAACTTTCCCAATGTAAATTTAAACTCCTCCAAAAAAACCACATTTATACATCCTAAATAGGGTAATTGTATGAAGTCCCATAACTATAATCACATGGGATTTATTGCATTTAGATTTGTGGGCTGGGAAGAGCCATGGCCATAAATACAATCGTATTTTTGGGGCTGCAAGATGTGGGTCCTTTGTCAGAAATTATTTTAAGAGTCATCTTAAGGTCATCTCTGTTCTTTTTGAAACAAAAGAAAGTCTTGTATAAAACACACTTTAATCTGTTGAAAGTAGAATCTCAGCAGTATCCACTGGCAAATGAACTCAGTTGATTAAATGTAGCTTAACAGATCATGTATTTTACTAGCAGCAATAAACAAATGTGTAATTCTAAAATGTATATAGTACAAGAGAACATAACTTTTCTAAACATGAAGCCCTTGATCAAAATGAACCATGATAGTAAAAGTAAAAATAATAAAAGTATTTTTACCAGGAAGGAGATAGTTCCCGTGTGGTGTTCGCAGCTTTTGTTTGGAAGGGATTTTATAGCAACAGTAAAAGATAAATACATTTCACATTCAAGTGAAGCTGTGAAAGCAACTAGGGAGAGAGTGGCAGTTTTCATTTAAATAACGCACAGACTTTGTTGGTAAAATTGGCAGCTCATCTCAATTTAATATCCAGGTACTTGTTCACAAAAACCCAGATAATCGGATCCACATTTGGATTTTTAGAATAAGCAGCCTTTGGTTTTGCCATTTTAGTCTCACTAGAGAAAAACAATATTGTAAGATATTTTTCAGCAAGATTCTTTAGAGCTCTCATTATCTTCCCTTGGAATCCACAGCCCTCTTTTCACTGCAAACAGCAACTGTGTCAGATCTTGCTGAGCAACAATGCTCATTAGTGTTCTATCTTCAGCACAAACGCATTGAATAGTCATTTTTGGCTAATATAATTAAAGACATTTTCTGAAAAATAATCCAGAGTAAAGTTTCCTGCAAATAGGCAAACCTGTCTCCCTCATTTTTGTACATTGCCCAAACTTTGTAAGCTTTTTACTCTTGAAAGTTTTTTTCTTACTAGTCTTGCGAACATCCAGTGGTTAAAAAAAAAAAAAAGTATACTTCTCAAACAATTGTTAGTGCCTTGGTAACATTTTCACCAAAAAATGCACATTAAGTCTGCCAGCACCCCAGAAGAGTGAGCCAAAACCAGACAACATGCTATGTTCTTTCTGCTGTCTTAAGCTGAAGAAACTCAATTGAATTTAATACCACAGCTGCAAAATCTATGAAACATACAAATGAATTAGACCCACTAATTTTCATTTAAAAGCACAAACAGAAGTAAGACTCCAAATTTACTTTTAATATTCATCTAAGGATGCAAAGCTTTGCCTTGCAATAACATCACAGAAACTGGGTTTTAGGTCTACCTTGCTCATGTTGTACAAGAGCATTTTCTAAGCTCTGCAGCAATGATGATAATTAAATTCTGCACGCTTTCTGGATGGGGTATTTTCTGAAGGAAGGACTTACTACTAACTAAGCCTAGCATGCAGAGAATGAGCTCTGTGCCTCAAGAAACCACTGCTACTGGTGAGGGATAAGTTTGAAATATTTATGAGAAAATTTAAGGCAGAGATGTTTCTCTTACATACTATTAGTTTAAGCTGAAAACCCTTTCAACATGCATTGCAGAAAGAGACAGCAGCTGCCCATTTTTTATTCCTCAAACACATTCTCTTTAAATGCAGAAGTGGAAGCTGATGAGCTCTGGAGGTCATTTTATCCACTGGATAATTGGGGTGTTCAGAACACCATTCTGAACAACTGGCCCTCTTCTGAAAGCAGACAGTCCAAAAACAGCACACTAGCAAAATGGAGATTCATTTATGAATGTAGATTCACATGTAGATTCATATGTAGAATATGTAGATTCATTTATTTTCACATACCACAAAAATTACAGACTTGGACAGAATTAACATTACTCCACCACAGTTCAAAGACCATTATAGTTATACTGTAGTCTAACACCATACATTAATTCACACCATTATAGACTCTGTTCATTTAATCTATTTATTTTAAATGCATTAGCAGCATCTCATCTAGTTATCTTTAACTTACAGCTGCTAGTCAAAAAGGGGTAATGCAGAATTCCACCACCTGTTTCTGTTCATGTATTGCCTTGAAACAAATCCTACTACTTTTATTTTTTTTCTGAAATAAATTTTACAGAATTGACCCTTTCCTTACATAAACCTCAATCCTGGAGTTCAATTAGCAAAAAGCTCATGAGCCAATGCACCCATTTAAAGTGAGCAGACCTTTGTGGCTTTCTCAGCCACACAAGTGCCCTGATTGCAGGATCAGATCTTATGGCTGCAAGCTATTGATCACAGATATCACCATTTCTGTGTTTCACTGCCTTTGGATACTTTCACTGCCCAGACAATTGTTTCTGCTTCCAAGAATGAGCAAAAGATCAGTGCAAATGGTTTCTGCATCAGCACTCGAACAAACCTACAAGGAAGCTTGAGAGATTTTTGCATCCACTTGGGGGACTAAATTCATTTGTATGAATGTATCTTCATTTGTGGAAGTGAATATAAAATAATGGTGAATATCACTGAACACAATTCAACACTTAGCTGATTGAATATTTGTGAATATTTTAAAAAGGCATTTTTTACTACTTTTTTTTACAACTCCTTCTGCATGAAAATGCAATACTCTCAAAGAGACTTTTATAATAGTGAATTAAATTCTCTTTAGAGTTCACATTAGAAATACAGATACACACCTAATCTTTTCTCTGATCCATCTCAAATATGCTCATTTTTTATTTTAATGAAATAGTACATAATAAAAAATATGTTTAACACCAAAATTGTCAAAAATTATATTTCAGAATTAATAGCTGCTTAATTAAAGAGAGCATTTCATGCTTCTTGGAGCTACAATTTCAGCCTGTCTGCACAAGTGCTGACAGCAGCTCACTGTGAAGCAAGCTTTTGTCTTCCAATACAGAATTGCTCCTTTTCTTTTCTATCCCTGTCTCCTTTCTTCACACAAGCTTGTGCTCATCAAAACTTGAAAGGTGATAATATCTGTACAGCACATACTCTACTCACAGTAATGTGGGCAACACTGCAAAAATCTGAAGTAATGGTGGTCATCATTTCAGGGGAAAAAAAAAGTATTAGAATAAAGCAGTTACTGGCAGTGACCAGTAAAATCTCTTGTACAGTTTTAATCCAGTATTTAATCCCAGTATTAAAAATCTTAGAAAATATTTTGGAAAGCATATCAACTAAGCTCATAATCTGTCTCTGGGGAAAACCATCAGTGAATATAAAGATGCATAGAAGACTAAGTGTGGAGTTTCCAAGGAAAAGTATTGCCTGGTAGTAAAAGCAGACAGGTAAAAGTCAACACACTTACCCTGATATTGCTCCAGTCAACACAATAGCAATAAAACAGGCATTTTCTTCCACATAATACAAATTTAACAGGAGGACTCCAGCTGTGCAATATTGGAACACTGCAATTTGATTGACAAACTGGGGACATTTCTATTAAAATACAGCACTACTGAAGGCATAATGCTATTCTGAATTACATAGTACTTGAAATTCAGCATATTTGCTTTTGATGTCCACACTGATACAGCTGCTACTAATGCAGTGAAGGGATGTTCATTCCACAGAATCACAGCCTGGTTGAGGCTGGAAGGGACCACAGTGGAGCATCTGGTCCAGCTTTCCTCTCAAGCAAGCATCACCCCAGAGCACATGGCACAGGATTGTGTACAGACAGTTGTGGAATATCTCCAGAGAGGGACACTCCACATCCTCTCAGGGCAATTTATCCCCTGAACATAAAGAAGATCTTCCTCATGTTCAAGTGGAGTTTCCTATGCATCAGTTTCTGCCCATTGCCCCTCATCTTGCAGCTTCAAATAGTAAACTAGGAGATTTTAAAATGAGTTAATTTTTTTAGCTCCCTTTCCCTAGAGAAATTTCCTGAAGTATTATTATTCTGTGATGATGGCATATTTTGCAGAATTATTAGGCATTTAAGTGTCTGCCTACCACACTTGTGAGTACAAAGACAACTATCACAAGAATCTCAGATCATCACAGCTTCTGAGTTCAGATTTAATCAAGGATAACTGCCATTCTATTGCTTCCCCTGGTAACAGATGGAATGCTGCTGAGAACACATGATGCTACTAATCAATAGTTTTATTCACAAAAATCAAAAGTACATGGGGTTATTCTACTTCCAATCAGAGTTCTTGGCTTAAAGAGGTCCCTCCACAACTGCAACAGGAATTTTGGTAAATCTTTTGGGACTATCCTGTACCAGAAGGCTACACATCCTACATAAATCCACATAATCTCATTTCCAAGAGAAAAATCACAGTTCTTCAGAAACTACATGAAATTTGCGAAATACACAAGTACAATTTTTTCTGATATCTCAGCACTAATTTAATTTCTTCTTTCCTAAAGGCACACTTCTGTGGATTTTCCTAAATTAAGCATTCAGATGTCTGGATTTTATGTGACCACTTCTACCAGAAACATAATAAAATTAACAAAAATTGCATTAGGTATTGTACACATATTTTATTATAAGTACAGGTGATATAATTTCTCTGATCCTTTATTCTGAAAAGCTACTCTTGTTAGTAAAACTTATTTTTAATCTCAAACTCTCCTACAGATTATATAGAGAATCATATATATGTCACATATGCATATGATGATTATTCTATATATAGTCTAGATATTCTGAGCCAAGCAAAATTGAAAAATATGTTAATTTCAACATGTTGTGCAGCATGGAAGCAAGATTTGTATGTTATCTTTAGAAGCAGCCATTCTTGTCCAGGAAACAAAAAGAAACCAGATAAAAATTAAAATTCATACCTAGGGACTTCCAATTCCCCTAGTTTTATTCATCTTCTCTGTAAAGGCATTAATAACATCCATATTGATCAAAAAGAAGGGACAAACTTCCTTCTCTTGAAGGACCTGAAATGGAAAACCATATTTGATAAAATATCTCTCGATAAACCTTCAAGCAGCTACTGAGCCTGAGCAAAACCCTGGATAAGTATCTATCTACAAGGCATTTTCCTGGAAGTCAAAAAAGCTCAGATATTAAATTCCTCAAGAAATACCTGTACTTATTTTCCCTCTTTTGCCACTATTATTGATTTTGATGCGAGCCACCCATACTGAGGGTGCACGATTTGAGTTCTGTGTGATGCCCAGCACTGAAGAAAAGGCTGTGAAGGCAGCAGTTTGTACCAGTGAGAAATACTACAGCAAGTCAGTCAGCTGAAACCAAATAATAAATTTTCACAATAAAAAATGTAACTGTCAGTAATATTCTAGTCAGAAACACTAAATATTTGTGACCCTCTACAGTTAGGTCAAAGCAACACCCTCTTGTTCTCTGGAAGCAAGACATTCTCAAAGAAAAACATCGAAATAATGCAAAGTGCTAAAATTATGGATAATTTCATGGCTGATGTCACTTGGTCTGTTCAGCCTGGAGTAGAAGAGACTGAGAGGAGATCTCACTGCAGTTACAATTTCCTTGTGAGGGGAAGAGGAGGAGAAGATGCTGACCTCTACTTTATGGTGACAGGACCTAAGAGAATGGCCTGAAGGTTGTGTCAGGGAAGGTTTAGGTTAAATATTAGAAAAAAGTCACCCAAATGGTGGTCAGGCAAGAAACAGGCTTCCCAGGGAAGTGGTCACAGCACCAAGTCTGACAGAGATCAAGAAGCATTTGGACAATGTTCTCAGGCCTGTGGGGAGATTCTTGGGGTGTTCCATGCAGGGCCAGGAGCTGGACTTGATGATCCTTGAGCGTCCCTTCCAATTCAGCTTATTCTGTGATCCTGTTGAATTTAAAGTGTAATTTACTACGAAGTCTTCAGTGTTCAAATCCTCTTGGTTTTCAAGCCATAATACTTTAATTTTTTAAATAAATTACTGCTGTCAACACATTAACAATGAAATAGCCTCATAAAAGAATCAGGCAGTTTCATTAATTGCTAGCTTTACGCCCTTAGCATTTCCCTTACTTGATGCCCTTTGTCCACAAAATCAGCATATGGTGTTTTGCACTAGAGAATTGAGAGGAATGACGGATTTGTCTTTACAAACAAGCTGTGGGTCTGCTGGTAGATAAAACTAGCACTGAGAGATAAAAGAAACAATGGGATGGATTCCACTGATTGATGAGTGGAAAAAGATATTTGACTTTACAAACAAACTGTAGGCTTACTGGTAAATGAAACTGGGTATTGAAAGATGAAAGAAACAATGGGGGAAAACCATAAATTCCATAAGAAGTAAAAATTAAAAGGGAGGATTATACCTTAGAGGAGAATTTTAGGTATCAGGTGTTCCAGAACACCTGGCAGAAACTACAGTTAATGTACAGAGCATCTGCTGAAGGACAAAATGGCATCTGCTCTGTACATTAGGTCTGCACCACATTGCCTCTGTGTTTGGTGATGAACTCCTGGGCTCTAAACAGATGGTTGCTATGCAGATTCAGGGCATTTATCAACCCTGGTCTTGGATCACAGCCAGGAACATCAGAGCAGGAATCCTAGGTGGGCAACCAGATTTTCTGTACAAAGTATTAAGCCAGAGGCTTGCAGATGCTGTAGCAGATTTCTTCTCTTCACTGGGGTGGGCAAACCAGGTTCTCCCTTCAGTTCTCATCTTCCACCAGAGAGAGTTTCAGACAGTTATTTCTGCATGGGAGAGGCTACCCCCTCTAGCAGGAGCCTATTTCTAGTGTTGTACCAAAGTGAGCTTTACCACAGATTTCTTTTTGGAGTTGTGGTGTGCATGCATCCTTAGAATGTGTTTAGAAAATATTTGCATATGCTTGGAAAATGCCTGTTCCCAGACAGAGCATGTGCTGGAGGATGTAATAAGGGTTGTAATGTAGCTACCTTGTCCAATCTTCCCTGGAGTACCCAAGGAATTTGGCCCACAGGACCCAGACAGGCACATTCCTATAGGACAGGTACACAGACAGTGGAATTACAATGTCATCTGTAACAAGGGAGAAGTCACTTGAACTTCGAGCAAAAATACTGCTTTTATCAGCAGCAATTTAGTTTAAAAGCATGGGAAACTGTGAATTGATAGGTCTCTGTTGAAAAGCTTCAACACCTCACTTCTACCCCAAGGAAAACTCATTAGACTCCCCAGTGAATCCTCCAGGAAAAGATAACCACTATGAAGTTAATATTGCTGCTGCTTTTAAGGTTGAAAGCAAATTAAGATATCAAGATCTTTCGTGCAAAGGAAAAGGGGAAAACATATCCTATTTATTTTCAGCACAATGCAAGAGAGCTGTATTAACCTGACTTTTCTCAGGTTTTGAGGTTGCTCTTTAATTTCAGTCAGATAAAGACAGAATGTTCAAGGCAAAGACTCCAGCATTTTCTTTGGAGGAAAATCTGTTTTACTGCAAGGGAAAGGAAAGATAGCCAGAAATGGCTGGACAAGGCTTTGTCCCTTAAGCACATACACTTTTTCAGCACTTCTAGGCTGTAAGTCCCTTCACAACAGCTTCTCTCCTTCACCCTCAAACCAAATGAAATCATGCTGCTGAGGCAATAAAGTGGCAAAACTACAGAGACCAGCTCTTTGAACAGTAGACCCTCTGCTTAACAGAGATATACTGCTCCAAACCTTTGCCAGAAAAACTGAAGGCAAAATGAAAATGCATCATGAAAAATGTGCCCAAAGTGCTAAAGGACAAGCCTAAGTAGCTTGAACAAAAGTAAAGGAAGTATTTTAACACAGCAGCCTCTTAATTTGGATCCCCAAGAACTTTTCAAGAGAGTACAAACAAAATGAGTAAGGATTTATTCTAGCAAAAGTCAATTTGCTCTGTCATTTAAAATATGTAGTAGACATATATATCTTCCCTTGCCAATACAACCTCCTTTATCTCTCACTGGAGTCACTAAGTCTCATCCTCCTACTAAGTCAGAAGAAACCTCAGCTCTTCCAAAGAAGCACAGATCCCTGTAAATGGGGAAAAGTGGTCTCAGGTAACATCACTGAAGTGTTGAGTTTCTTATCATTGAGAAACTATTTCACTCATTTAGAGGCAGTAACCTACATTTTTTGAGTAGCATATAAAAATTACAAATTAAGGGGGTTTAAAATACTCTGGATTATTGCACTTACTTGTGTGAGTTATTAAGTTGAACTCAGGAATTTCCATCCATGATCATACAACCAATGGGAAAATACATATGTGCTATTTTTGTCACAGCATGCCCACCACATTCCATGTACAGGCCAATTTGCAATATTAATCTTTTAATTAACAGCTGGTTTCATCTGTCAGCTTCCAGAGGAGTGTACTATGTCTTTACAAGAGAAAAAGTAGTGAGAAAACATAATGGCAGATAGAGATACCCTGGAAGAAAATTAGATTTTGGTCCAAATTATCTACATGGACCAAAAGAATTTTTATAGCTTCTTTCCCCCACATTAGTTTAATGCCATTCAGAGTGGTTGGAGGATTTGGGCCAACAAGAACTTAATGAAATTAAATTAGGACAAATGGAAGTGTGTCCATCTGCACAGGAAGAGCTCCTGGCTGTGCTACAGGCTGGGAGCTGATTGAATGGGAAGCAGCTCTGAGGAAAAGAGCCTGGAAAGCTGGGCTGGCAGCACATGGAGCATGAGCCAGCCCTGACAGCAAAGCCAGCCAGCTGCCATCAACTGCTGAGGGGCTGGAGATCCTGCCCTGCAAGGAGAGGCTGGGGGACTGGGCTTATTCAGCCTGCATAAAAGGGGCTTTGGGGGAGCCTCAACAGCCTGGGCTTACAGGTTACAGGTGGTTATTTAAGGTGGGGAGCTGAGAGCTTCACAGCAGTGTGTCAGGGAACAAGAGGCTAAGCACCTAAGGCAAGGAATAGCCAGACTGGGTAGAAACCAAAAAACACACCTAGGAATAGGTAGCCCAGAAAGGCTGTGCCATCTTTTGAGGTTTTCAAGCCCCAGGTGAAGATGGTCCTGAGAAGCCTGGCTCTATCCTGCTTTGACAGGAGGCTGAATAAGTGACCTCCCAACAGCCCTTCCCACCTGAGTCTGCAGCTCTGTGGGCCAAAGAGAGCAGCCCCTTTGCAATATGTTACAGTATCATCCTTTAATTTTAAATAGTCATAACTAACACTTTGAAGAAACTCAAAAGTATTTGAAAATATGATGGATTAGTATATTTTTTGAAGGGAAGTAAATATGATTCCTAAAAACAAAAACTTCTAGAGCTTTATAAAGTTCCTATGGACATATCTACAAGGCAAATAAAGTAGAAGCAATGTCTATTGCATAGGGAGGCAGTCCTGGAGATTCCTTAAGGTATAGCAAGAGAAAAATGAGTTGGTACATTTTTTCTGTGAAACCACAGTTCCTTGGCTATTGGGATAGTTTGAAATCAGGTTATGTACTTGCTTTTATGGCAGTTATTTCACAATAACCAGAATAAAGAGGACATATAGAGGAATACAGACTTAATAAGCCCCAGAGATCTTATTCTCAGGAGGAGAGAAAGCTCTCAAGAGCCTTGGTGGCAGGAGGAGAGATTAATAACTTTGGCTTTTAAGATACAGTTTCCACTGACTGTTTTGCTTTTTGCTTATGTACAGGCTGTATGTCCATGGAAAAAAATGTTTTCTATTTGAATGTGTTTCCTTAAAAGAATTTTTGGTATAAAAATATAATAAATCAACCTGTATACACACACAAAGTGTGTATACACCCACACATAAAATATAAACAAAGATACATTATGAGAGATTTCACTGTAAGAACTGTGACAAACTTCCATAAAAAGGAGTCAAATTATTAGGGCATAATTTAGCTCTGTCATTAGGATCAGATGCCATAGATTACAGGGTCCAGCTGAAATCAGTGGATTTTAATGAAGTATCAGAGGTCTCAAGAAAACATCTTGGAGTATCAGTGTAAAATTATACATGCTTGCTCTAGTAACCTCCCTGTTGTAATTATTTCATGGAAATAGGAATGTTCCTACTTGTGTTTACTCTGCAGCCCTCTATAGCTGGACAGGAAACAGCAACTTAATTTTTTGAGATTTTTTTTGTATTTCAAAGCTTGCAAAACTATGACAAATTAAAATAATCTATAAAGTCTCTATATAAAGCACAGATCTGTAAACTGTCTCAGAGCAAAAATTAAACCAAGGAACCCACAGTTGCCTACAAGCTTTGAGTTTGGGAGTATTTCCAAGTTGCATGCAATTTGTGATAGAAATCAGAACCAAAACCAAAACCAAAAATATGGACTCACAAGGCTGTGCTTGCAATTTCCCTGTGCTGTTGTAGTTTGATGGAGGGGGAACTGAAGCAATCCACTTCAAGTAGGTTTTGAGGATAAACCAACAATTTGGTAACAGCCTACACCAGCATTGAACAAGATTTAATGCAAATAAAGCTTGTTGTTCTAAGGCCATGATGGAACTGTGCAGGCTCAGTCCTCACCATGATTTAAAGCTGTCCTTTACACAGTGCCTCTACTTTCCCAATTTACTTCCTTCTCTTTTTCCACCTGCACATGTAACATTTTACTTCAGGTTCTTTCTCCAAGTCACTCCCTGTCTGTCTTGGAACCCTTTCGAACTACCTGCATCTTCTTTTAGGGAAAAACATAAAACAAAATTTATATTATATTGTATATATTATATTATATTATATTATATTATATTATATTATATTATATTAATTTTTTAATACTTTGAGTTAAATCTCATCTCATGATATCTCATAATTAAAAAATGTGTGCATAGTGTTTCAGAGCACACACTTTATTTGTAGACTAAAAGAGAAATAATTATATGTTGTTGTTTCTTGATATTTACAACTGAACCTTCATCTTTTTTCAGAGAAGTAGTTTTATATTTGGTTTTGGTAACATTAATTCTGTTAACTACTTAGTATTCTGGAGGAACTTTTGGATATTCAGCAGATCAATCTCTCCTACTAAGCATGAAAAAGCTTCCCATTCATCTGCTATTTCTAAAGGTCCTTGTTAATCAAGGAAAATAAGAATAGCACATATTTCCATCAGTTACATACTCTACAAAAACTGAGAGAAGGAACTTAGTAAAATTCCTTCGTATTTCATTATCAATTGCTCCCACAGTATCTACTAAGCTTTCCAATTTGTATACACATTTTTAACAGTGACTGCTTATATATTTTTCATTCAGAAATGTCTGTAACTTGTCCATTTATTTCTCTCCTTTTTTTTTTTTAAGGATTTTTTTAAAAATTTCTCATTTCTAAACCGAACCCATGGTTCTTTTTGGCTGATGGTTTGGATTCCATACATATTGTTTTATTATTCTACTCCTCCTCCTCTATTGTGTAAATTCTTTCTCCCTACTTGTTCATTTATTTTATCTTCCAGAGTAGTGTCAGACAACTTTCTCTACATATAAAAGTTATGCTCACTGTGTTCAAACAACTAGTTTCTCTTTCACCTTTTTCCTGAAATGCATTTCTTTTTTATTCTAAACTAAGGATAAAATGACATCTTCATTTTTGTTTTTTCCACACTTGCACATTTTAATAGATCTGCAAAGATGTCTGAATATGTCAAAGAGCTGAATGCAGCCCTTCAGTTGGTGCCAAAGTAATTTTTTACAATGTTTTCTAAACAAAATCAACAAAAACCAACAAAAACAGCAGCTCAAAGCCTGGAAGAATTCATGACCTTATTTTTGATTTCTTCTTTAGCTGCTTTGGGCAGTTTGTAATTCCTGTTTTGATGACTGATCTGCATCACTGCATTGTATAAGTGCCAGATTTTACTTCATTTTTTGAAGTCTCTGAAAGGCAGTTTTGCATCTCAAAGTATCAGTTTTGAGGGATTTTTTTTTATTTCTGTTTTCTCATAAAATGTAACTTTTGTCAAAAACATAAACGTGGTTATCCCAGAAGGCAGAATGGCAGATATGCTAAAACTTTCTATCACTTTTGTAATCATGTGAAATCCACAGGGAAAACAAAAAAATATTAAAAATAAAACCACATATATGATATGATCTACATAGTCTTGAAATTGTTGTTAAACCAATGTTTATGTTTTGCACTGTGTTAAGATGAAAAACAGTTCTTAAATTGCAGCACATGAAAAGCTGTAAGCTCATTGATAAGGCATCTAGAAAGAATTCTTTCCCCTGAAGAGTTTATGTAAGAATTTCATCAGTATTACAAAATATTTAGAAGATTAATGCAGATTTAAGAAGTTAAATGTATTTGAGGCAGGAATTTATGTACCTGTGAGTTGTGTGATGAGGTTCAACCACCTTGGGAAGGACTGCAATGGGTATAACAGCAGGCAGGTTGCTGTAAGCAGCCACAAGGTTCTTTTAAATTATTATAGAAGACTCTAGCAACTATCAAAGTAGTCTGTAATTAGGAGATCATCTAAACATCAATGAAAATACTCTAGTTACAATGTAGAGTTCATAAAACAAAAACCTCCCACTACCACAGCCACCATGAGCTAACATGACAAGACAGCTATACCAGCTGCTCAGGGCTGAGCAACCAGACAAATAAAAGTGTTCAATTGCACAGGTGCCAGGTGTACCTGTCTCTGATCATCCTCAGAATGTGAAGTTTTGCTGAGTTCAAGATGACAACTGACAGATTTGTCTCCTGATGCCTTTTCCAAGACACTAGGATGCTGAAACTAAACCACTCTTCAGTACTAAGTACAGACTGATCAATTCTTCTTTTCTGTTTCAGACCAAACTAAACAGTAATCAAGTGAAAGAACATGATTAACAAAAGAGATTCACCACCTCACTTTACAATTTTAAACTTTAAATCAGAGTATGATTAACTGTTAGTTAATAAAATATCCTGTACCAGATCACAGAGCTGAAGTCCCTGCTACTGTACAGGGTAGAAGAAGAGCAGGATCTGTATTTCTGCCACCCACCCTTCATTCTAGCAGGACAGACTCTGCATAATTATTAGAGTCGCAGTTTAGGAACTACAGAGTTTGTCAACAATAGGTTTAAAGTGTCTTCCCCAAAGGAGGATTTATGTATGCACATACAAAATTATGAGCTGCTCTGTACTAAATTAGGAGCTGCTACATGAAACCTCACAATAGAGGTTTAGTTAAACTCTTGGCAAACTCGCATCTGGGTACCCTACACTTCTCTAATAATATATTGACAAAACTTATGCCTCACAAATGTGTAAGTGTAGTGTCCCAACTTGGGTGATTTTGGAATGAAAGAAGAGCTGCACTAAATTATTGCCATGCACATACACACACACATATAGTATGTATGCCTAAACACATACCTATATGTGTATATATACAGTTTTTCCATATTTGAAATGTGGAAGCTTCTCAGTTTAAGAAAACCAGAAGACTTTAACAAATGCCATATTACAAAATCCCATCCATGCCCACAGCTTTTAAAGATGAACACAATTTGCATAGTATTCACACAAAATTCCAGACATTTGTAATTCAAATTTGGCTTACAGTGTATTCATTTACATTTTATAATGACATTAGCAGTCAAAAAAAAAAAAAAAAAGCCAAAAGCCAAGAATGAAACAGGTGTTTTCCCCAGATACCAGAAAGTAAAATGAACATATTCAGTGCACCAGTAGTATGACCACAGCTTCAATTTTGAATATCACCATCAAGAAAATAAATCACAGCAGCCACATTAAGCAATTACTTTGCCCTGGGCACAATATGAAACACAGATCCACTGAGCCCCCTCTTAAAAACTGGCATCTGAAATTCTAATGAATCTCAGCTAAATAAGGAACTTGCCTTCTTTCTTCCAAACATAGTAACTCTGTTTTCATTCCTTCAAGCACACACCTAAAGGCCCATTGAAGTTAATGGGAGTTACATGGGCACCTAAGCAGGAATGACCCCATAAATATTCTTAAGTCACATAGTGTGAAAAAGCAGTGTCTTCACAAGTTGATTTTTATTTTAATGATGTAAAAGTGTTGCAATTTGGAATAAGTTTCAAACAGGAAGAAGGAGCAATAGGACAAATTTCCATTTTCCTGAATTTAAATTACAGTTGAAGGAAATCAGGCTGCTTCTTTCAAAACTGGAGATAATGGAAAGTCCTCAGGCTAGTTATATCTCTCTGCTATTGAGAATAACTTAAGCAAACTTCTTCAAAGACTGTGAGGTATGCTCCAAGATTGATAAGTTTAACTAACCCTTAAAATCCCTGCCTTCAAAAGGTTTTCTTTTCAGAAAACAGGATAGCACATTTAAAATAAAACTTGAAAGTGTTCTGAGCACATTTGCTGTTTTAACTACAGTTTAGGTAAAGGTCGTTCTATCTGTTCCATCAAAAACCAAAAAGCAAGGCAGATATAACTGGCCTCCTAGATTTGCTCTTATTTGTTCAGTCCCATGAAAATAGGTAAGGATAACATAAATCCAACATTGGGGAGGAAAGGAATGACATTTTTCGGAGAATTGTGGAAACAACTTCATGAATAACAGACTTGTAAATCTAAAAATACTTCACTAAATCAGTGGCTACATTTCTTCTATTTCCACATTTGAGAAATAGAATATAAGATCTTAGCAGTGCACAGAATTAAGAAATGACCATGATTTATCATAGTCACCAGGCTGGCCCAAGATATTATTCAGCATGACAAAACACTGACAGAACTCTTTTATATATTTTGGCTACACAAGCACCTCAAAAATCCAAGATATCTGCTGCAAGGGTGGGGAAAAATTANACACAAAATTCCAGACATTTGTAATTCAAATTTGGCTTACAGTGTATTCATTTACATTTTATAATGACATTAGCAGTCAAAAAAAAAAAAAAAAAGCCAAAAGCCAAGAATGAAACAGGTGTTTTCCCCAGATACCAGAAAGTAAAATGAACATATTCAGTGCACCAGTAGTATGACCACAGCTTCAATTTTGAATATCACCATCAAGAAAATAAATCACAGCAGCCACATTAAGCAATTACTTTGCCCTGGGCACAATATGAAACACAGATCCACTGAGCCCCCTCTTAAAAACTGGCATCTGAAATTCTAATGAATCTCAGCTAAATAAGGAACTTGCCTTCTTTCTTCCAAACATAGTAACTCTGTTTTCATTCCTTCAAGCACACACCTAAAGGCCCATTGAAGTTAATGGGAGTTACATGGGCACCTAAGCAGGAATGACCCCATAAATATTCTTAAGTCACATAGTGTGAAAAAGCAGTGTCTTCACAAGTTGATTTTTATTTTAATGATGTAAAAGTGTTGCAATTTGGAATAAGTTTCAAACAGGAAGAAGGAGCAATAGGACAAATTTCCATTTTCCTGAATTTAAATTACAGTTGAAGGAAATCAGGCTGCTTCTTTCAAAACTGGAGATAATGGAAAGTCCTCAGGCTAGTTATATCTCTCTGCTATTGAGAATAACTTAAGCAAACTTCTTCAAAGACTGTGAGGTATGCTCCAAGATTGATAAGTTTAACTAACCCTTAAAATCCCTGCCTTCAAAAGGTTTTCTTTTCAGAAAACAGGATAGCACATTTAAAATAAAACTTGAAAGTGTTCTGAGCACATTTGCTGTTTTAACTACAGTTTAGGTAAAGGTCGTTCTATCTGTTCCATCAAAAACCAAAAAGCAAGGCAGATATAACTGGCCTCCTAGATTTGCTCTTATTTGTTCAGTCCCATGAAAATAGGTAAGGATAACATAAATCCAACATTGGGGAGGAAAGGAATGACATTTTTCGGAGAATTGTGGAAACAACTTCATGAATAACAGACTTGTAAATCTAAAAATACTTCACTAAATCAGTGGCTACATTTCTTCTATTTCCACATTTGAGAAATAGAATATAAGATCTTAGCAGTGCACAGAATTAAGAAATGACCATGATTTATCATAGTCACCAGGCTGGCCCAAGATATTATTCTGCATGACAAAACACTGACAGAACTCTTTTATATATTTTGGCTACACAAGCACCTCAAAAATCCAAGATATCTGCTGCAAGGGTGGGGAAAAATTATATGGCAGCAGGAAGGGAAAATCTCTCCCACAGTTAACAAATAAAATAATACCACTTTTCACAGTTCCATAAACAAGGTGAGCAACCCCTGTGAGAGAGGGAAAAAAAAAAAAAAAAGGAGTTCTCCTTCCTTTTTATTTCTATTCAGTCACACCACAGCTCTGGAAATAAGGAAAAGTAGCTCTAGAAAATTTTCTGACCCACCATGGATGATACAGAGAAAGATCTCTGCATGTGAATTCTAATTCATTTACCTACCACAGAACATGGGCAAAGCAATATTTTTCCAAAGCCAAATGATTTATCCAAAGAGGAAAAACATATTTTTTTTAATAAAGTAGAAAAAGGCTAAGCTTATTACATTTTGTCATAAAACCAACCTACATCTCAAATGTTGCACCTCTGCTTTACCCCATAAGTGCATTAGAACTCGGCAAACTAAAGGGTTGTAAATATCTTGGTGTTTTTTCCTTTATCTAATTCTGTTGAAATGGCTGATCCTTTTTTAGCTGAAATTATCCCAAAATAATCAGCCTAATTGTATACCCAGTGCAGGAAAATGTCCACACTGGCAGGAAAGGTTAGGTTACAGAAATTAAGGTGTCATAACAAAAACGTTTTGCTCCTTCAACAGCACTAGCAACCAAGTGCTGAGTGTGTGATAATTATTAGGCAATCTTTCTTCACTGCACCTTCTATTTTACACCCAGCCGAGCTCTTATGTTCCCTCTCACTTCTTTTGTTTCCATATTTTTTTTTGCTGCCAAGCTCGATGCAGTTTTTGGACAAATCAAGACAAATCTGATGGGGCTCTGGGAGCAGTTAAAAAGTGCCACAGGGTCAGGCAGGGTGAGGTGTCAGGCTCAAGTGTTTGGTGGTGATGGTAAATGTAGAATAACTCACCTTGGTGCTTTCCCTTCACTGCAAGGGGCACTCCCACCAGAACAGAACTGTCAAGGCTGTGTTTCTGTCAGAAGTATTCTGTCCACACAGTGCAAATCCTTATTATCAGCCAGACTTTCTAAGTCAGTGACCACTTTGTTTCACAAACTTTGGCGCCCATCAAAAAACAAAGTAGCTGACCATAGATGGAACCAATATTAATATGAGAAGGATGAGGATGTAAAGCAGATCTGGAAAAGGGAAAAATAATTTCTCAGTCTCTACCTTTCCTCTCTAGAAATTTCTTCCAAATGCCTTTTGGAAGTATCTAGTTTAAATGAGCAATTGAGTCAGAGTAATGGTTTGATCTTTCCCAAGCATTATCTTACATTAAACACAATTGCTTCAAGACAAAGTGCATGTAATTATTCAAATCAGGATTTTTCTGCTGATGGAAACCAAGCTGCCATTTTCCACACTGAGCAGCACAATTTCAGAGCTGCTGAACCCTGGAGCTTTCTCTGAGTCCTCAGCTCTTAGAAACTCTACTACAGCAGTTCTCCAAATCTCTGGGTCCAGATAACCTAGAAACATTTTACTATTAAATACAAATTGCAGTTAAGTAACACTAAGGATTTGCTTAGAACCTGGAATACACAGGGTAGTGGAAAGACAAGAAAGATTAAAAAGAGATTAAAAAATCAGAGTCAAAAAGCTCCCAAAATACAGACAAAGGAATCTGTAGTCATGTGTAACCTCTGATTTTTTGTCTTTCTGTAACAAATAAAATGAAAAATAGAGTATGCTAAAGGAACACACCTACAGACCATAAATTGGTGCTAATTTTTAAAACTGATTAATTCTGAAACATCAGATAACAAACAAGAAGATAAATTACTTAAATCTTCATAGAAATTTCAATATCTGCTGTTTTTATTTACACTACAGTCTTGTGAGGACACTGCATGTCTTTCCTTCATCAGCTATTTTCAATAAAGGGAAAGACACCAAAGACACAAAGAAAGAGAAATCACATGCAGTGCAAACGAGCTCAAAACTTATATATGAAAAAAATCTGAGGCAGTGGTTTCATTTTTAATAATTTCCCAGTGAGATTTTTTAGAAAAGTGAAAGTTAATAATCTAAGGGTTGAAATGCATAAATATCAAAGATAAATCAAAACTGACTTTAGAAGAGTGCAAGCTGAGCATTTGTGAGTTCTGAAGGGAGGTTGTTGGGAGTGTTGTTTACTCTCTTTTTAACTAGAAGCCACAACATTAAAACCATCCTTGCCTAGAAAAGAAAGCTTAGTAATTGCCCCTTAATTTCAGTTTTAATAGAGACACTGGATAATTCAGAAACCTGACTGAAAAAAGAGAAAGTAGTAAATCTAACTTCCCAATTCTAAGATGATAAAACTCAGAAAGGTTTCTGCTCAAAATGTTGTACTGTAGCTCAAAAGAA
>WBND01000236.1:363844-384889 GCA_013398595.1 Tychaedon coryphoeus | reverse complement strand
AAAAAAAAAAAAAAAAAAAAAAAAGAAAGAAAAAGACCACCAACATAAATAGACCTAATCTTTAGGAAAATGTTGTAATGAGAAAATAATCAAAATTTTCAGAGCCAAAAAGTGACTGTTGAATCAAAACAAAAGATTGCTCCAGAAGGGTAAAACAACCTGCCTATCCAACAGCCATAGCCTTGTTTGTTTATTCGGTTGTAGAAAAAATGGTTTGCTTCTCTTCCCCAAGAAAGGAAAAGTGGTACAGTTTGATGTGGGATTCTATACAGAATACTGAATTCCCCTAGCTCACAATGAAGTTCAGCTGGACGTACGCAGGACAGCACTGGTCCAGTCAGTTATTCATAAGAAAGATGTAAGTAGTATCCCAAGATTTTTTTCAACAATCATTTCACTCAAAGTTTAAAAAAAACTATTTAAAATTTCTTTTCCCTGATATATTTCCCCCACACCAGTGTTTTCATTGTTTGAAACCTGTTTTTCATTTTTCTAAATCATCCTGTCTCCAACTGAGGAAATAAAAAGCCCACAACAATGTGCAGAATAATCAACAGTAGGGGACTGAAAGGGAATAGAAAGAACTGCAGTTTCATTTTGCCCATTGATAACAACTACCACTTTTTAATAAAGCCAAAACAGGGAAGTTTTCTTTATTTCCATTACAATTTTCAATACTGCAAAAGCTAATTTCAGTAAAAACATTTGACATTTGTCAAGGTGACAAACAACAGAACTAACAAATGTTAATATATAATTTTTTCAGGATTTTGAGATGTACAGATATTATTCAGAAAGCTTAGTTGTTCTTTTTCTTAAAATGTTTCCTTATTCAACACAGCTCAAAATCAGTATGTTTTTCACTAGTCTTTCACCTAATTTTTGCTCAGAACAAACTGGGTTAAACAATGGCATCAGCAAAACTGTGAATTAGGATCCCACTAAGATTAAGACCTTGTAAGAGTAGGTAAACATACCGGAAGACCCAGAAATTAATACCTTTTTGTACATCCTGTTCTATTCACAAAATATCAGAATGCTCACAAGTCTGATAATTTTTTAATAGCTCTATTTATGGTTACTGAGCATCTTGAAAACTCCATAGAATTTGGGAAATGCTTCATTCTTCAGCTTCACATATATGATCATACAGTTTGCCAGAGTAGGTTGAGCCTCAGAATTCAAAGACTACCCATGTATTTCAAGTCAAAGGCATTTTTTCTGGACAAACTCGACATTGATCAGCTCTGTGCACAGAGAGAGCTGCACAATTCAGCAGAGCAGAGACACTCCCCTTTACAATTGTAAAGGAAATGTGGATTTTACATTCAAACAAGGAAAGTATTCAAGCACTTAAAAGAAATACCTATCCTCTACCTTTTCCCAGCTTCTATTCCATCACTCCAAAGTCCTCTCCTTCCCTCTTATTATCCCCACAGGTTAATCAGTCCCTTCAGCAAGGTGAGGAGAGGCAGGAGGTGTGTTATGATCCAATTAGCTAGAGATGCCTCTGCCCAAATTAAGGTGCAAATGAGTCCATATGCCAAAGTCAATAGTAGGGATTTTATTTAACAGTAAATGTGATGTAGAGAGATTGAAAAAAAAATAGAAAAGAAGTGGGGGGAGAGAGAGAGGTTGGGGGGGAAAGAGAGAGAGAGAGAGAGAGAGATCAAGCAGAAGATCATCACCACCCATGGATCCAGAGGCATCACATTGGTCCTTCTTCACCCAGGGCTTCTGGGAGTCCAGGATCATTCATTTGGGGGCACCACCTTATATGGCCTGAGTTCTGGGTGTCCATGGGGTGGTTGCAGATGCCATCACAAAATTTGAGGTGATACATGTGAGAGCAGCTGCTTCCTTCCCACAGTGCTTCTTTTCCTAGTTTGCCACCACATAATTTGAGGTGATACATGTGAGAGCAGCTGCTTCCTTCCCACAGTGCTTCTTTTCCTAGTTTGCCACAGTGGGAATTTTTGTCTGGATGCATTAACCAAGCTGTACCAAGCCATAGCTTGCCTTACCAGGCCAGGAATTAGCTCCCTCCTGTCAGATTCCTCCTTTCTGTGCTTATGTCAAGTTCATGCTTCAGGGGCTGATCTCACAGCAAGTTCCTTCTGTGGCCTTGGCAGTGTTTCAGGCAGGCAACTGTGCTCTTCAAGTCCTTACAAGGTGGAGGACATTGGCTACCATCAGTACAGAGCTGTTTCTCTCTGCTCCTTTCTTCTCCCACTTTTCCTCTGCTCCAATGTGGGGTCCCCATGGGATCTGCAGTTCCTTCAGGAACATCCATCTGCCCTAGCATTGGTTTGCCACAAGTAAATATCTTCTCCATCACCATGTAGCACCCCATTGTCTGCCTCTCCCCTTGGGGCTCTCAGGGCTGTCTTTCTCACAGTTCCCTTCACCATTCTGCCCTCCCTCATCCCTGCTGATCCCAAGGCACTGCCATGGGCTGTGGGGCTCAGCCATGCTCTGCAGTGGATCATGGAAATGGCTGGAAGCAGCTGCATCCAGCAGAGCACCCCTGGATGATCCTCACAGTGGGGCCCCAGCAGCCCCCTAACACAAAAGCCTGCCCACCTACAGCCAATACACTAGTTTATGTACTCCCTAAACCCTCTGCCTGCACAGGAGCAGCACTGCATCCCCCCAGCTTCTGGGTCAGCCTGGAGAACTGCCAGGCCTCACCAGTGAGCAGAACAAGCCCCGTGTGCCTCAGTTTCCTGCGTGCCCTCAGTTTTTACAGCAGTCACTCTTGTTGCTCTTCCAGTGCAGGCTGAGCTTTGCTGTCCATTCCAATATACTTTATATTCCTCCTAGAAAGCCCATCCCTGCTTCCACCTTCTCTGTAGTGCCTCTTTAAATTTGATCTCAGTCAGGATTTTCCTGTTTATCCATGTCTTCATCAACTTTCAAGGTTCTCCAAAAGGCAGAAGTTCCCACAATGCAAGGCTGTGCTTACCTTCTATTATCATTCCCCAATCTATATGTGAACCATTAAGTGTAATCCAAAGTTTGTAATGTAAACTCATCATTTGCTGTCGAATCTTCTGCTAGGCTTTTGTGCATTGTGCCTGGCTTGAAAATTGCTTGCAAGAACTGTATTACTGCCATTTGTCATTAACATGAGTCACAGCATCATCAATCCCAAATATCAAAACCATTTCTGGTTAACCTTGGGAAACCTATAAAAATTATTTTCATATACATTTGGCAATTGCAGTATTGCAGATTTTGTAACAGTTGCCCTCACAATCAAACACCTCCAGAAATGTCTATGAGATGCTGAGCTACTAGACAGCACATTTGTCAAAGCATTAAAATCAAGCAGGTGAACAAATCTGCTGGGGGTTTGACACGGGCTAGGTACTCATGAAAAACCATTTACTCATTTTCCTCTGCTATAGCTGAGCAGAGGATGGGGAAAGAAAAGACCAAAGGGGCTCATCAGTTGAGGTAAGGATTGGAAAGAGACACTTTAAGGGCAAAATAGGCTCGAAATTTAAAAAGTATAAAGAAAAAACTATTAACAGAATTAAAAGAAGATAATGAGAACTAAAATATACCTTTAGAACACTTTCTCCCCCCCAGCCCTTTTTTTCTTCTACCAATAGCACAGGAAGAAGACAGAACACGAGGTTTTTAGTCAGTTTGTCACTTCTAAAAATTTTTCTTCAGTTCACTTAGGAAGAGGAGCCTCTTTTGCTATGCCATGGGATCCTTCCCATGGGAGACAGTTCTCTGTGAAGTCCTCCAGCAGGGTTTTAATTTTCACAAATAGCAGTCCTGCCAGAACCTGCTGCAATATGAGTCTCTCCCACAGGAAAAACAGTTTTACCAAACTACATGGGATGGGTCATTTTAGTTCATGGGGTATAGTCCTTTAAGGTTGAGCTGTTCTAGCTTGGAAGGATCTTCTTCTTCTATCCTTGGAAGCAAGGGTCTTCTCTCTCTGTTCAAGTTTCTTAGATTACAACTTTTCAGCATCCACATGCTCCAGCATGAGTATCTTTTCTCACAGGCTGCAGGTAGACTTTTGCATCCCCCCATGCACTTCATGAATTACAGGGGAACTCACCACAGCTTGCAGAAGAATTTCAGCTCTGATGCTCAGAGCACTTCCCCTTCCCCCTCCTTGGTCTTTTGCACCGACCCTCGTGCTGCCGTGTTGTTCTCCTCACGTCTTCACCTTCTCCTTTTCTCTGATTTGGGAGAGAATTGGTGTCTATAGGTTCGTTTGTTCTCAAGTTCTGTCAATTTAAAAGTTTTTATAGAGTTCTGCAGTGCTGTAATGTCGAGCTGGTGCTTTACTCAGCACCTCTCTTCATTTGGGGCGCTGGGAAGGAGAAAAGCTTCTGCTGTCACTGCTCTTGCACTTCTGTTGGCAGCATGGCTGGCTGAAAGCTGCTAAGTAAATAAAGTTCATTGCAAGCCATGCTGAGATAGCCATGCTGATCTTGGCCATGCAGCCACTCCTGGCCTCATGGGCATTCCTGGTGCTGGCCCTGGCCACGTGGGCATCCCCAGGATGAGTCCCCAGCAGAATGACCCCAGTGGCTGAACTGGGAAGGGCCCTGGCAGACCCCTCCCCACCCCTCAGAGAGGAGGAAAAAAGAATAATTGCATGCCTTTTTTTCCTTCTTGCATAAGTCATCACAGAGGTGTGACTAACTGCTCTAACTGTGCCAGCCAGTATGTCCATTGACAGAGCCTTTAGGGATTGGCTCTGCTGGACAGAGTGGAAGTTTCAAGGAGCTTCTCTCTCAGAAGCAGCCTCTGTGGTTTCTTCTGCCCCCACTAAAAGTCAGATTGTGTTAAACTAACACAAAACCATATTCTAATGTCAGACAACATGTGTCAGGACAGTCAGGAGAGTCTAAGCTAAGAGTGAACTGGCACAGTTTGTGCATGCACCACTTAGAGCTGGGACAATTTCCCAAGCCACTGTGTCTCATTCTCTGATGTTACAGAGATCACCTTATTGCAGTTCTCTCCATAGATGCATCAGGTACCAAGCTACTAACATTAATTCAGTCACCATCCCCCAATACACGAAGATTACTTCGAAACAGAATTCCTCTGAGATACATAAACTTCCATTGAATTCCAAATGTAGGTTTGAATCAAGGCCGAAAGTTTTTCACTAACTTCTTGCACTAGCAATGAGATTTAGTTTAAATGCTTTCTACTTCAGGAATCTTTACCTTTCATGCACCTTTAAAAGATAAACATCTCCTCTCAGATTTCATTTTGCCAAACTCTTCTAGCACCCTCAGTGTCTCTTTCCTGAATATTCACACTCACTATTTGTGTTTGTAGTTTGATTACACTGCTCTTGAACATGGATGAACAGAATTGTCCACAGCACTCTAGATTAATCTAGCAGCACCTTTGACAAAATATTACTATTTTCCATATTTCATCCATACAGATTTTGCATTTGTCCTTCACTTTCTGCACTTGACTCTTTTGAATTTGTCTTCTTCCCCATGTCACATAACACTAGTGATGTAGACTTGGAACGTTATACAAGCTATCATTTTTCTGCCCAATATTTTTTCAATAACCACCCCAGTTCCTACTGAAATTCTTGTAATTAATCCTTATTTTAACAACCATAGCTGTGTCATCATTCAGTGTCTTCCAGTCATATTGTATCAACACATTCCCATTTCATTATCCATCCTATGGCATTAGAAAAATTGTTTGCTATGTCCTTAGCTGTATTATAAAATAAACATATTTATCATAGTGTTTGCTTGGCAGGGTTCAGAATTATCAGTTTTAGAAAAATCCCCAGCCACCTACATTTCAACACTAAATGCTGAGCAGCAAGTAGCCTACATGAGTTGACCTTCTGCTGTGAATTAAATTTTTATTACAACTCTGGACATAGGAATTACTGTGCTAAAATGCTAAAGGTATAAATTCAGCTGGAGTTTGGCAGAAAAACAGAGAAAAAAACAAAATAATGCACATCATGCAGTGTTCTTGGCAAATAATGCTGAGAAACAAAATATTTTATTAATTATGAAAGATTTTAAGTAACTGACAATATTTTCAGAAAACTTTAGAGGATGATAATTTCTCATATTTTGTCTAGTGCTTTAGTATGAGCACATCTAACCCATCCATGTGATATGCTAGGCTGCCCTTGCAACTAGTAAATATTATGGTTCAGAATTACTACATTTGCAAAATGTTTAGTTAGTGATTCACATTTCCCAGGCTATATCTTATATTAAATCAATATGCATGTTTTGAATTTCTGACAAGGTGTGTGTAACCAGTTACTCTTCCCCTCTTGTACTAACCCTGTTGCTGTTGCAGAACATAGGAAATCAGGATGTAACATCATCATTCTCTCCTTTTCATTGTATTTTTCAAAATGAATACTGATAAGACTCAATAGGCAGATGTGTGAAGTCTGAAAAGTATTTTCCAATCAAAAAAATATTCCTTTCTGTACAAAATTAATTCACAAACTCCCCCTAACTGCTCGTAAGAAAGCCTTGGAGATTTGTTTCTCATTCAATATTTTCTAGAACACTAAATTTATCAGAGTATACAAGACATGACAGGAAGCAGAACACAAAACTACTCTTACAATCAGTTTATAGGATCGTACTATCAACCCTAGTAAATCAATGAGCTCCCTGTATATGAATGTCATGGGACATAATCTATAAGGGAACTTAACCTGACTTCTCCTTGATCTCCATGTAGGTTCTTCTCGTTCATAAATCAAAACTGGCTTTCCGTGCTTTTATGGTATTCTGATGCTGGGGACACATCCTGGTAAGAGTCAGAAGATGGCATGGAAATCTCTGTATTCCACTTTCACATATAACTTCCAGAATTTCTGACATAAAATCCAAGTATTGATAAGCACCATCCACTAATGGGATTCAAACTGTTTTAGTAAAGGTGGAAAATCATGAATCTACTCAGGAGCATTAGTAAAGCCAGGAACCGAAATAACAGGTTGGAGTTTACATTTAGCAACAGAGCTTCAGGGAGTCATAGAAATCTGATTGCCCTTTCCACTGTGAATTCATTCACACTGTGGCAGGAGTTTTGGATTCATCTGGATAGCAATATGGACTCATCACATCAGCTCTCATAACTGTTTTCCAGAGTCCTGTTTGATTATCACATAGGGAATATTTTAACAAATAACCTAAAAATAGTATGTCCATACCTGATACTGAATGCTAGCGTAAGGAAATCTAAAATGAAAAATAGAAATGAGTTCTTGCATGGCAATAAGAGATATATAAGAGTGGTTCTTTAATGAACAGGGATATGCTACAGGTGTATCTATAGTGAGACATAAAATTAGCCTTATTTATGTTGTATTAAAAATTTGTTAATTAATATATTTAATATCTCTTGAATATATGAGCATGTACGAATCCTCTTTCAGATAGAGGTGGAAGGATTAATTTTTTTGTATCCCTTCAAATTACATAGCTAAAGCACAGCTATTTGGTAATTACTGGTACAATTGTAGTGTAGTAACAGTTTTTGTTATTAGCAGTTACCACTAATTTCCCGATTGTATTATTGCACACCTGATTATGGTGTAATTACAACAGAGTTAATTTGTAACATTAATGCACTCAGTAAAAGTATTACAATGAGAAAAGACAATGAATAATATACATATGTTGTGAATTACTCAGTAATGTTAATTAAGTCTATTGAAAGGGAGCTTGCAGAGCAATTCTGCTGTAACTGCACTGCAATGAAGGTACCTCTATTGTAAACTACAGGAATGTTTTTTCAAGGCTTGAATGGATTCCAATAAAAACAAAAAATGCTCTTAAACTCTGAAAAAAAAAAACATTTTTAGCCACATATACAAAATTCTCCAAGATGTTGAAGCAACTCCACACAAGTAAAATGAAGGAGCAAACAACCACAACCACAGATAAAAGTTCCAGATATTCTTGTTCGATACGTAGATGATCTTAACCAGAAATGCCAAAACTAAATTATTTTCAGAAGTGAAATCAAGGCATTCTCACAGGAATTAAGCCTCACAAATGTCACCAGTGCTGATGACCCGAGAAAACTCATTCACCTTCCCCATTTCTGCCAGATACTCTGTGCTAACCCATGTTATGTCAAGTGGAAAGCATTAGGAGGTGTCTGGGGTCTTGGACACATCACCTCCTCCCCCAGGCATTGCAGCAGGACATCGTGTGCCTCCTGTTGGGATTGTTTTGGGTCTGTTTCACACAGTCCAACACCCCCCATGGTGACACCCAGCCCGGTGCAAAACACACCAAGGCTTCCTCTCCTGCTCTCCCTCCTCCCTTCCATGCTGGAGACAGCCTCCAAAGGGGCACAGATAGATCCATCCCAGCCCAATCCCATATCTCTCTGCCTTGTGCCAGCCCCTGCCAAGCCTGGATGGAGCCTTTCCCACCCAGGAGCAGATGTTCTCTCACTGCTGGCACCAGGGCAGGTTTCCCCAGCACCTCTCCCCAATGGACATGGATTGTCTGGGGAAACAGAGGAGTGAAGGCAGGAGAGCAGAGCAGCCTTTTGGGCTGGATGTGCCACAGGGCTGCTGCTGCTGCTTCCCAGATCAGCATATTTCCTGCTGCAAGTATTTACAAATTGGAGCATTCCTCTTCATATCAGTCAAAATGTCGTGAAGAAAGGTCAGATCAGTACAGAACTTTTTCTGTGTTCTAGCCTATTAAAACAAAAGTGCAAAAACACTGATAAATTGAAGCTTTGAAAAGTGTGAAGTCATCTAAGAACACCTATTCCCAGTTTAAAAATAAAATGTTCAGATTCATAAATGTTTTTTCTATGATCTACTAAGCTGCATTGCATGGTCTTAGGGGACTCCCATCGTGCTGGAAGGTTTTCCTAGTTAGCTTTGATTTTCCTAGTTAGCTTTGTACTTAGTGAAAGAAACTGTGTTGTCACATACTGGGTCAGTCTATGTGTTCACCAATTTATTCAAATTAACCTGCTCATTTCGCCACATCTGTGACTCCCTCAAGTGCTTCCTCTCCAGTTTCAGGAAGAGCTGGAGGCAACTGAGAATTTAGGCAAGCAAATATTCCCTCAAAACTCCCATAACAGCAATCAAAGGGTTTCAGATTCCTCTGGGTGACTCATGTATACAGAATTTCAGTACAGAGACATTCAGTGTTGCAAAAAACAAGGTCTTGCTCTGTTTCTCTTTGTATTAAATTTCTCATTACTGAAAGACAGATATGGAACCTAGTTGTTAATGCAATTGGGTTTCTCAAAAACATACCAAAGAAGGAGGGGTCTGGGGGTGGAATGAGAAAGGAAGTATTTTTTTTTCTGCCTCATAAGAAAATGATTATTTACTTTCTCTACCAGAGCAGTCGTTTGGGTGTACTAGATTTATTTCTCATCTAGGACTACCTTTTATATTTCTTACAGAAATATTCCAAATGTCCTCACTGAACTGCATCATCTGAGTTTGTTTCTTAGCTTCAGTCAGAGTCTTATGTTACACATCAAACAGAAGACAGTGAAAAGCTTTGACATATCATGTGGCCATAAAAAATGAGGAGACAGACATTGTTTATTGCTACATCTATTCTTTTGACTAAAAGCTTTGAGACTCTGACTGTAAATGTAAGATATTCTTCTTTATTATACTGTGTCTAAAAAAAATGTGTACTGAAATCCAAAATTATTTCAGCAAAAGCAACTGATTTATTAAACTCTGAGCCAGAAAAAAAAAAGCTGATGAAACTCTTTTGAATTCCTTAGTAACTTGTGTCCCAGATGTTACTGTTTTCAGCACTTTGGCTTGCATGTTTTAATAGCTAGATAGCACATCATATTTTCTTTTCACTTTAAATTAGTATAAATTTGAGGTAGGTTTCATTTTTTAAGAAACTAGTTTCTTCTGCAGTCCAGAGCACCAATTTAAAATCTTTGAAATCTGCCCACAGTTGCAGGCTAGAGACTAATTGCCTTTAGTTTTCATCGACTCATTAAAGATTTAAAAAGGTGTAAGAGAAAAAGAGTGGAATCAGATACAGAACTCCTGTGCAGTTCTCAGAGTTGTCATTTTTTTACCAAAAAAAAAAAATACAAATTAATAATAAAAAATCTTTTAAAATGCTTTCATATTAATTAAAGAAAAAAATATATCTTTTCAGACATATTAACAATTAGGACTATTTATGTCATTTTTACACAGAGGAACTGAATATTAGCCTTGTGTATTTCAGAGTAAGCTAAGTTCAAAAAACAGGGTTTTATAAATCATTGTGATTTTTAATAAATGTTAGGGACGAATCATCAAAATCCCAATTAAAATAAAAATAAATTTTGAGAATTGACTTCGCCTACATTTTTTTTATTTTTGTTTCCCAATCTTCATCTTAATCTTTGATTGTAAATGGCCTTGTGCCTGGACCACTGTTATGCAGCTGCAGCCCAGGAGCCACAAACTCAGCTCTGGTCAGCTAGACAAGCTTGGAAAAGAGCTGGGATATTGGATCTTCCTCATGAGATCAGCAGCTCTCTCTGTGCTGGTGAAGAACATCTTGCAATTATTTTCTCAGTATTATTATTATCATGTTGTTGTTGTTGTTGTTGTTGTTGTTGTCAGATTGCAATACAATGTCAACGACACCCTGCCATCAAGTGCTGCATTTTCATCTTTGAAGGAGTTGAATGTGGGAGTCCATGTTGTAATTTCTAACAATTTTACCATGATGTTTTTGTCAGGAGGAAGTTTTCACAAAATACTCAGTGCTGTAAGCAAGAAAATTAAAAGGGGAAATATGTATTTAATGATTGTTCCAAGCTTTAAGAGAGAAAGCATGTGAGTAAAGTACATCTGAAAATGCTTAAAATTAAAAAGCAAAATTATTTTTATATTTTTAATATTTAATTTTTATATATGCATGTGTGTGACTTTAAGCTCTTTGAATTTTTCCTTTTTATTCTCCTTTCAAGATTTTAGATTAGTAATAGCAAAATTCATCTAAACTTCATTATGCACAACTATATATGTAGAGAAACTGCAATTTCTCTCTTAAGGGTCTTCAGAGTTGCCTCTGCCATTTATCAAGTGTATTTAAATGCTTCAAAAAAATTTAATTTATTCAAAAAGAAAAAAGAAAAAAACTAGTATAACTCTATTAACATTGAGACACCAACTAAAAATCACAGACCAGATTTTCTTTCCTGTCAAGATTTATGCAAGAAGTTGTCTTAGCATCAGTGCTAAATGCCTGTGCCCACTGCATGGAATTCTCAGGCCTTCTGTAAATTGTCAATCATCATCAAATTCATAGATTCTGAATTGTTAATTCGAGTATTACCAAATAAGTACTATGAATTTATACTACTCTAGATTAATTTATTTTTAAAAATAGCAGCAGGTAATGTTAGGAATTTCATGAAAACTCGGGTTCTATCGCTATTTTTAAGATCCTTTCTCTAAAGAATAAAGGAGTAAAAACAAACAAAGAAGACATAAACCACCACCAGAAAAACCAAGGGGTGACTGAGACCTGTTAAGAGTAGAAAATGTGCAAAGATGGAAAAATAAGGCTGCCATACTAGTCTTATGGCCATAGTAATAGCCCATTTCAACCAAAGAAACAGAACACCTCACATTTTTACAAGGCTGACAATTGAAAGCTAAGCAAATATGGCTACCAAAAACTAACATGAGCAGAAGCTGTAATACCCCAATTCAAGAAGGGTGAAGACCTGAAGGATCAGAAGACAAGCAAGAAAGTGTTCTACAGAAGCACAGCAACATTTTAAAGTGTGCTTTCATATTAATAATGAACTCAGAGCAAAGTACAAATAGAATAACTTATTAAAATATCAGATTTTTCTTGACCCAGGATTATACAGTTTGACTCTTCCTCTTATGGACATCAAGAAAGTAAAATTAAAGAAAACAGCACAGAAAAGCTGTTATAAGTTGAGTTATGCAGGCAGTGATAGTGCAGATATACAACATTAACAAGCAGCAACTTGACATTTTATCATTGAAAACTATTATATTTTCATTGATTTGATGGAGCTCATCTGATTTACCCCAGATGAAAATGTGACTTTTATTCTTTAAATTATTTGGTTTAATTTCTCTTACTGGAAATATTTTGGCAAATTACAACTACAAGGTGGGAGTAAGGTCAAATAAGGAAGAACAAGAGTTTTTCATAGCTCACTCCTTAGTACACAATCAATTTTAAGGCTCTTTGAGCACTGAACTATATTGTATCTGATAAAAGAAGGAAGTTCACCCCAAGTCTTCTCATGTTTAGCTTAAAAATGGAAATATTGGTAAGCACTGCCTGCACACCACACAAGTCAATTGTTTCCCACTGATGATTAAAATGAATTTTTTGGTTGGTTCTGGCAAGGTCATTAGACAGCTTGATGATTATAAATAACCCCAGTATCTATATATGAACTTCATGCACAGACCACCTTTAAGCTAACTAGAGATGACCCAATTTCTGTCAGCAGAACAAGTGTGTCTCATATAAATCACATATTTAAGTGCTTTTGCTAAATGGGGAACTGGTTCAGATACAGTGAAGAGAAATAAAGGCACTCAAATATGTCAGGCAAATTTTCAATCATTCTGAATTCTCTGCTTCTACAGCATTCACCTATAACAAAATCTAAATTATTTATCTACTTAATGATACGAAAATAACCTGTAATTGTGTAAAGGATATATATATATATATGTGATATGCATGTTCATTTCTCAGTAAAATTAAGCTGAGATTCTGTGAAACAAAACTTAAAAACTGTAGTTAGAATTTTCACAGAAATATCCTGTTTCTGACATTTTGTATATATGCATTAAGATGGTCAAGATTTTTATTATATAACTGCAGAGTGGTGACTAATAATGTTAGCTTATTTGACCTTTCTTCTAACA
Organism: Tychaedon coryphoeus; assembly: GCA_013398595.1. Lineage (NCBI taxonomy): Eukaryota > Metazoa > Chordata > Aves > Passeriformes > Muscicapidae > Tychaedon > Tychaedon coryphoeus. Next base: position 371,958 of record WBND01000236.1, on the reverse strand, counting down.
CATCCCAGATTCTATAAAATTTTTTATTTAGTGGAAAGATGTGCTATTAAAAGAACAGACAAATTTGGGTGTGTTACTGGCAAACAGTAAGATCTCCTAATTTTTCTACTACATATCTTTATGAAATTATAATGGAAAACTCCACCTAAAATGAAATTAAAGAAATTCTGTTGCAATATAAACCTCGAAAGCAAGTGGTGCAAACAAAAATTGGCAGAAGTTTGGGGTTTTTTATTGTGACTTGCTATGCAAAAAATCCTTTTTTCATTGTTCTTAGGCTTATTAGATATATCCAATAACAGAAAAAGCCAGAACACAAGAGATGTTGAGATTTCCATCTTGGCTGATTTTTTTTCCTATAAAAAACTGCAACAAACAATTCTGCCTTCTAAAAACTGTCACAAATTTTGCAATTACTGTGTTCAGAGGATATAGAATTTACTATCCCTTACTCACAAACCTCAATATGTACATGCAATACAAACAACATAATTATGACTGAATGGAATGAAAGTTGAGTTTACTTTTGTTTGAAGGTGTGGTTGCTTCTTCAATATTAATGGCATGCAACTCACAATGAAAAATATATATTCTGAAATTCTTTCTTTTCTTTGTACCTGCTCTTCTTAGTGCTGAGAAAATGAATTAACATTAACATGATGAGATAAAACCCAAATTATCAGGATGTGGAACTTCAAGTACTCATATAAATGCAATTTGAATTACACAATTTAAATGGAATATTTCCAATTATAGTTGTTATATAAAGTATGAGATACTTATGGTGCACTAAAAAATACTGCTTTCCATCTCAGTATGTTTTATATTCTGCACCAGTTACTGTTAAATTAAGACTACAAACCCATTATCCAGTCTATTCATCCACCCATAGCAAAGTTAAAATATTAGAGTGCTTTTAAGCAGCCCCACAGTCTGTGAATATAGGCTGCATCAGAATAGAGAAGATAAATATTTTTTATTATGATTGCATACAGTTACAGTAGCTACCTATTTCCAAACTTCATGAAACAACATAAAAACAATGCCAAATTTAATCTGTGGCCTTCATAGATGTATAGCTAAGACTCTTTTGTGTGGGGTTGGTGTGATTTTGTGACCCAGACCACTGCATTGCAGAGGCCAGGGTCTGCCTTACAGCTCTGCTTTCCTCTCAGTTCTCTCCCATATGCTCTGAATTTGCTGAGGGGTCATGCTATGTGACAGGTGATGTAAACCAACAACAATCTACAGCCAAAAGTAGAGGTGGAGGAGTAAAATATCACAGAAAGGACTAAGCACTGCATTTCAGAGCAGGATGTGGTTGCACAAGCATCTCTGGTCAGAATTGAGTGTCCAGACTTTGTCACCCTCAGTGTACATATTGGTGCTGTTGATGGTTTCACACAGCTGTTAAATATTCTGGTGCTCAACAGTTATAAAACATCACTGCCACACCTTTGTCACAAACAAAAAGTGATCAGATCCCAAAAACTGTGAACAGTCTCAAATAGGGTAGAGCCAGGTACAAGAAGACAAAATATTATTTTAGAATCATAGAACCATTGAAATTGGAAAAGATCCCCACGTTCATTGAGTCCAGCCTGTGACCAGTCACCAGCACACCAGATTAATGTACTCAAGCAGAGAACTAAGTGCCATGGCCAGTCATTTCTGAGCCTGATCCCTACCTGGCTAAACCCTCCTTTCAGGGAGTTGTAAAGAGTGAGGAGGTCTCCCCTGAGCCTCCTTTTCCCCAGGATGAGCTCCCCCACTCCCTCAGCTGCTCCTCATCAGACTTGTGCTCCAGACCCTTCCCCAGCTCCATTGGCCTTCTCTGGACACTCCAGCCCCTCAATGTCCTTCCTGAAGTGAGGAGCTCAGAACTGATCCCTGGATTTGAGGTGTGGCCTCACCAGTGCCCAGCACAAGGAGCAATCCCTGCCCTGCTCCTGCTGCCACACCAGTGCTGGTACAGGCCAGGATGACATTTGGTACCTTGGTCACCTGGGCATAAAACAGACCATAGGGCAAAATAGTATTTTTATAAAATCACCCCAAGACACTTCTGAACAGAAAGGTTAGGTTATGACTCTGTGTTTTCAGTCTGTATTCCTGGTTGTTGCAGTAACTGTCAGAGTCACCGCTGTAATTTTTTTTTTAATTTTATTATTTGGATTGAAAAGTTTTAAGATGCAAAAAAGAAAACTAATGTAAAATATTTTGTGTGTTACCACTGGGAAATCTGATGCTCAAAAGAGAATTAGAGACATGCAATCCTTCCTAAAAGTGAAAGTTTTGTGTGAAATATGTCCATAGGAAATCTTTAAAATACTCAGCTTGCTATCTGGAAAGTCAGTATTTATGTGATCTTCGAAAAGCCATAGTCTTTACTGTGAGTTTAATATTTTTAGATGCTGATGAATTTGTACATGCTTCTTGCATAATTATGTGCTCCATTAGGTCCCAAGTGTGCAGAATTCTGAATTCTAATTGGATAGCATTAATTATCTTCTGCCAGGAATACACAATATTCTAAAGGGTTTACCCAATCATTTAGTGTGCTCACAAACCTAATTCTCAGGCTAGCAATCAAATCATTCCTATTACCAAGTCACCCAGTATTCCATTTCTTAAGGCTTACTCTGGAGTTATCTATATATTGATAAAAGTGAGGAAGTACTGAACTCCATGGTTACACCTCAGATGAGGGAATTCAGACCAGGCAGACAGAGAAGAAAGAATGGGACTAACACAGTCTGGTGCTGATGAATAAAATGTGTCTGTGTATAATCAAGACCAGGGACTAAAATTAACCTAGGAGCAAAAATTTAAGGAAATGTAAAAGGGGGCACGAGACTGAAAGTTAGAGAGTTCTAAGAATTATAAATTAAGTGAATAAGAGCTGCAAGGAATAGCAGGGAAATGGAGGAAGGCGCTGATCCCTAAGCATGGATAATGAGATCAAAAAATCAATCCCATGAATTGGGTGATCCCTACTTAGCATTTGTATTAAAATAACATCCAAACCTTCAAGGCTCAAATCTAGGACAAGCTATTACATTTCTTAGACACCCTTGCCATTTGAAAGTTTGTCACAATGTCTAATTTGAACTCAGTACTTGTCATATTGTTATTGGCAAAAGTTTCAGCTATACCAATTTTATTCAATTATTTTATTGCCAATTAATATAAACATAATTGCTGACCTGGGTATGGGGGGGGATGAAGGGGGCAAGGAAGACAAATAAAAGTCTTTCCTTAGGGAAATACTTGACCTCTTCTCCAGCTCAGTCCAACTCCTTTCATTTCTAGGCTCAACTTGCCCTGCTTTTGCCATATGTTACCCTCAGATACACTCACAGTCACCTTGGTGGGGTGTTTCTCTCATGGTTTCTCATGCCTTTTGTATATTCATAAACTTAGAGTGATATTGGTGGGGTTTTTTACAAGTTTTTTATGAAGATAATAATTGTAATCTCAAATTCTTGCTCCACAGAACCTTTGTAAATTAATCCCTATCTTGACTCTGTAAACTATTTTGTTAAGAGTGCAATGTCAGGCTACATTTCATCCATCCCATTTCTCCAACCTGTCAACATAATTCTAAAATGTCATTTTATAGTACTAGCAACCAATTCCGTTGTATTTCCAGACAGTCTCCCCTGTCACTCAGATCATTCCTAGAAATGGTGACTAGGGGTGTTGATGGCTTAAATTCTCAACTACATTGATCCTGGAAACCACCATTTCAAATAATTCCTTTTTGTTTCTCTTCCCCTGAAAAGCCATTGTACACTGATTCTTGAAGACCACAGACTGAGCCTCGCCAGAGGACTTTAAGAAAAGGCTGGATAAGTATCTGCCAGGAAAAACACAGTTATAGTTGATAGTGGTCTCAGCAGGGAAATGGACAAGACATCTGTCCTTCCAGCCTGACAGGTCCTCAAGGCCAAGAGTCAGCAGGAAAAAAAAAGGAGGTTTCCAATTAACTCTCAGAAATCACACTGCTCTTATTTTCCAGGCCTGGAACCTCAAGTGATTGAAAGGAGGAGCCACTTGATTTGACAGGCTCTTGTGTTGCTTCAGTACCTTTCATGGCACTTTCCAGCTCATAAGCCTGGCTCGCCTTTCCTGGGTTTGACAGCCGTAAGTCTCAAGTGAGGGAGACGGGAAGTACTAGAAAAGTTTCTATCCTATTTACAAAGACTGCCAGGCCAGTGCAAGATGAAATCTCACTAACCATCCATTTTCATTTATTTCTAATAAATAGATAGGGTGAAATTATTAGCAGCCATGAGTTATTTTTCTCTAAACTGGAGAGAAAAATGCTTAATTTTTATAGTGTGAGCACTGCACAAAACATCAATAAAGACTCAAAATTGTTAAGACTGCAGAATTAGGCTGATCATATAGAGTCTATTACACAGTCCAGCAAGCAACCTAGCTTCAAAATATTTCTTGGCAAACAGTTTGCAGTTTTAAATCTTTACATTAGGAAAATTATTATGATTTTACTAGATTGAAAAATATTTAAAGCTACAGAAATACCAACAGATTACATTGAAACAGCAGAGAGCTTCCAGCATTGAGGATGTACAACAGAAATGCTCATGGAAAGGAAGAGAATATGTATATTTCAATGGAAGAAGTGAGTTATTTAATCCAAGAGTAAATGCAGAGCACAAAGAAATCAAATACAGCCACCTTTCCAGAGTGCAGATGAAAGCTATGAGATTTGCTCACTTCTGAGCACAAGATAAAGGCAGGGACAAACACAACCCAAATTTTTCTCCAATGAAAGATCCATGAGTTTTCCCTCATGTTCCCAAAAATTGTAGTCCCAATATGTGCAAATTACTTCTACAGGAATGGAATAAAGACAAATTAGGGTTTTATATATATATACACATGTGTATAAACACACACAGACATATATATATATATATATATATATGCTCAGTAACATACATTGTGGGAGATGTGGTTCTTCTCAGATTCCTTTGCAGGGACTTCCACTGCTTCAGTTTATACCCCTACTGTAACACACAGCTAATTAGCCCCTCAGCTGCCTGGCTGCCATTGGCAACACAAGATCATGATGGTTTATGTTACCATAACTCCTCCAAAAACTGCCTTTCACAACTCCCAATGCATACAAAGGAAATAACAAGGAATCAGATAGTTCCACATACAGAGGCTGACCCCAAAAAAAAAAAAAAAATCAGTAGCTGGTAAAATAATCTTTTTTGAGAGATGATGAGCCCTTAGAACTTAGAAGCATTCCACAGCTACGAGTGTGGAAAAATTTGATGCACTATAATTTTGCAATCACCCTTTTTTCTTTCATAGATATTTACCAAAAATATTGCAGTCAGAGATAAAATACGGTATAACAATTTAAAGAAGTATGTCGTAGTAACAGTATGTGTTGAATAATAGAGTTTTGCATATCCTAAGGCAGTGCATACAAGTGACTTTAAACATGGAATTATCGTCAATCTATATAAAGATATAATAAAAAATATTTTAGCTACTTGATTTCTTAATTTTAATATCTTTGATATATTTTAAGTGTACTTGAACTCTCAGATTTTTTTTTAATTTATCCTCGGGATATTTATAACATTTTTTAAGTTGTTTGCTGTAACATTAATTAAGATGAATAAAGACAGGTGAATGAAGGTGAATAAAGACAGGCACAACAATTCAAAGTTCCAGCAGCCAAAGTCCCACTTTAATGTTACACTAATTTTTATACAGTTTTCAAAGACACCATGTTTAACTCCAATTGGTTAGTAACTTTCTTGCCACTCAGTTCATTGAGAATTCATAAAAGGTGCTCGTGTGTGTACATGCTAAGACTCTCTCTTTACACAGGTGTTTACGTGTTTTCTTTGTGGATTGTCATGGGATATAATTCTTGTTTTTGCAGGTGCAAACTGTTTTTCTCACAAGAATAGATTGTTATGCAAACTGATTTTCATTCTTGGAATTCATTTCTTGTGGGAACTCAACACGCTAGTTGTTAGTTCAGCTGAAATAAAAATAAGGTCTGATTTTACAAAGCCTTTCTTTTATAAGGTTTTACCTATATGCAACAGTTTGCTTTGTTTTAAAGCACTAGATTATTAAAAAGCACTGTAAAACATAAATCAACCTTGGCATAGGTGATTCTTGGTATTATACAGTTCAACAGACCTTCCTTTCTAAGTTGTGGTCACCATGTTAATGAGAGATACGCAAAGCATAAAAATTAATTTCAATAATAGAAGTTATAAAGAAATTTAAATTCATTTTATCACTCCATGATAAATCTCAGCTATTATCTCACTAGTACAGCATTTTATCTGATGGCAGGATAACAATGACAGAAACTGTAAGAATACCTTCTTGAGGTATATGTGTTAGGAATATTAGGTGAGTCAAGAGGACTGATTATTCAGCATCTCACAGTGAAGATACTGTCAGAGGGCATTTGGGGATCCTGTAATAAAAAGTATGACTACCTACAGGGTATTCTATTAGTGTCATTTAGAGCCCTGAAGTTTAATGTAGTGACTTTCAGCACAAAATTTTCTGTATTTTTCTGTTTAGATGTATAAATATTACTATATTGATTTAGCAGTAGCTGTTCTAGTTTCAAAACCTATGTCTGAAACAACAGAAAACTAGCATAAAAAATTAAGACAAATTATTAATGACTGGAACACGAAAAATCCATACCTTAGATCCCAGTTCAAGATTTTATCATTTCAGATGAAATAGGTCCACCAGTGCCCTTCAGTTCATCCTGAATATCTCATGACTGAGTTTTTGGCCCTCTTTACTGCCTTTTGATTAATAAAACAAGATATATCACTTGCATTAAGTGCAATGAGCTTAAAATATAACACAGAACTCAGGAACATTGGATATCTACAGTAGCTTCATAACAGTACTTTATTATACAATATATTCCAGGTACAGTAGCTATAAAAAGCTTGTAACCATGTCTACCCACTCCCATTAATGACCACATATCATCTTGCAAGGCAAAGGTAATTGGCTTTAAAGTGATCTTGAATGAACTGCAAGGAGACAAACTGCCCTCCTGAAGAGGGATCAAAGTGCTTAGGATGTTGAGCTGGGCACTGATTACTTCCCTAGCTGGGAAAAGAAGAGGAAGCCTGTAGCATCACCAGTTCCTGGGAGGAGCTAGACTAGCAGGACAAGTAGAAAGGATAGGAAGGCAGCTAAAATTTTATATTAGATGTGAATGCAAACACTGTCACCTGTGTGGTAGCTTTTCCTTATAAAATTACCAAGGCTCTCTTTTTTTTAATTATCACTTTCAAGTAAAAAAGGTTATACCAACATTTATGTTCTGTTCTGCCACTGCTAGAATTCATGCCAATAAATATCTAACAGGAGTCTGAATTTGTATTATTTGCTGCTGTATTGCCTTCCAGATGATAGAAAAGCTCTGATTCCTTGAATGAGGTGCTTTAGATGTCACCTGAATTCTGGTGGTTTTGCCCTTCACAGGAGCTGCTTGTTGCCACACTCTTCAAGTTGGAGTAGTATAGGGGACGAATTCAGATTTCCTTGTCGTGTCTCCCTCATTGCATCTCAAAGGATCTGTTTCCAAACCACCTAAGCAAGGATGGAAAGGATGGATGCTCCCCGTGGTATATTTGCCAGATAACTAAGTGTAGGCTGGGTACAGGAGGTAAATTTCATCTCCTCTGTTGTGCAAAAGACAAAGTAAAATATGCATTTTTATAAAATATATGTTATAAAAATATATGTTTTTCCTTCTTGTTGGGCCTCTACGAAGAGACTGGCCAGTTTGTTTCTGAGTTGCAAGTCATAGCTTTGAGTCATCAGGCAGCAACAAATAAGGAGACAACCTAAATTGCCATGTGACTAATTTTTGTAGAACTGGTATTTAAATATTCAGTGATAGCTCCTTGACCACAGGCAAGACCCTCACATGGCATACATCATATAGACAAAGAAAGAAGCCCAGCCTGCTGGAACTCAGTCTGTGTAACTAATATCCACCTTGATGAGATGCCCAGTTCCTTAACTTGCAAGAGATTCTTAGATTAACCTCGATGGATATATTCACAAGC
>WBND01000236.1:269543-361750 GCA_013398595.1 Tychaedon coryphoeus | reverse complement strand
TCTCTGCATCCCCATGGATCCCCATGGGCTGGGGGTGGATCTCTGCATCCCCATGGATCCCCATGGCTGCAGGGCACAGCTGCTCCACCATGGTCTCACCACAGCCTGCAGAGGAATCTTGGCTCTGGCTCCTGGAGCACCTCCTGCCCCTCCTTCTGCACTGACCTTGGTGTCTCTGTGCTGTTTCCCTCACATGTTCTCTCCTCCTCCTCTTCTCTGACTAGAAGCAAAAACTTGTGAGTTTGTTTTGATTTTCTTCTTAAATATGTCATCACAGGGGTGTTACCAGCCTCTCTCTTTGGCCCAGGTTTGGCCAGCACCATGTCCATCTTCAGAGCCATCAGGAATTGGCTCTGCCAGACTTGTGGGAAGCTCCCAACACCTTCTCACAGGACCCATTTTTGTGGCCACCAGAAACCAGGCTGTGCAAAACCAATACATATGGCTGCTGAGATCTTTCCTAAGCTGAAAACTTTTGAATGTGCATCTAAAAAATCCAACATCATGTTTATTGCAATGTTATCACCCTTCTTGGTTTCATACTTTAGATGTATTATTGCATAATCATTCAAATCACCCAAAATCTGGCATGAGGTGACAAGGATCACTATTAAAAAGTAACTGATTTGATTTTATTTTTACCAAAAGCATCTGAAGAACTGGATAAGTCCCTCACCTTCCTGAAATTCAGTTAGCATAATTCAAGAACACAAAAAAAGACTAAACTAACAGCATGAAAATAGGGCTAATTAGTAGTCCTCACATATAATTAGACCTGCTCAGATCTGGCCTAACAGAGTTCCTACTGAAAAATGTCAAGAAGTGATCTTTGCAAGATTTACTCCATCTATAACTCTGGCTGTTCCTAGTGCTAAGATAATAGAATATTTGATGCAGCAGGATAGTACCATAGGAGGATGGTGAGAAGAACAGTTTCAGACCTGATTTTTAAAGAGAAAATATTGTTTGCCAGTAATGTGACATTTCAAACAATAGTCTCTGCTCTAGTTTTCTCTTTTGAAGAGTTGTTATCTTGTGTGGGAATACGCTCCAGAATTTGCAGAGAGTGAACTTGCATTTTGCTGTGTTCTCCCAGAGCAGGAAAGGAAAGGTCCCAGAAAAGAAAAGTCATGTACCAATGGTACAATCTTCCATTTTATTCAGTATCTGCACAGGCATCTCTAGTCTCTCCCTCTGAACAGGGTAGGTGTGACTCACACATTATCAGGAGTTTCAGAGCAGTGCCTTCTGACACATATCCTTTTCAAGGCCTGCAAAAGCAGTCATTTTTTCCCAAACTTCTACATTTTTCAAAGAGAAGATGGGCTGATAATTGACAAAAAATTTCGCTCATTGTAAAGTGGAAGGAGAAAGAATGGTTGTGGGAGGCTAGCTAGACATTTCCTGAGACACCTCAGACACTGAGCTTGATTCTGCTCGTCTGTCCTCTTCCCTAAATGTTACTCCTTGGTTGTAACTTCCCAGTTGCTGGCAGCAAAAATGCAACAAAGCTTTAAAAAACCAGTCTTCAGGCATAGGACCAGCTTTTCCCAGTGTTTTTACACTTGGAAGATTTTTATTAAAGTATTTTAGCGATAAAAGAATCTTGCAGAGAAATGAAGAACCTCATACTTTCTGTTTAAAATACAGTCATACTTTGGGTTGGCTCAACTCTGTCAAAAAAACGTAATAAATTTTGGGTTCAGTGGTCAATAGGAATTTTGCAGTATGGCTTGGAAGAAATTCAGGTACTGAAAAGGAAAAATGCACTCCTGCATTGTTTGGCAAATTCCTCAAATCTGATGACCATCTTCTTTTATTTTCTTGACATGTGAGGTTCAAGTTCTTGCATTACAACCAACTGTCCTAGCTTTCTTCTCAGAATGGTTCTAAAATTAAGCATTGGAAATAAATGCTCCCTAAAAGTCTCCCAATAATATAGAATTAAAATCAAGGAGGGAAATAAGATTTTTTTGTGCAGTCATATTATGTAGTTACCATGCTGGTGCCACACTTTTTACTTTCAGAAGAAAGCCTAAGAAACACTCATTTGGAAGACAAATAAATCTTCACAGATCTTATTCGTAACTGCACTGTTAAAATTTTAAATAAAAAGTGTGATGCACTTGATCTCATATCTATTTTTCCCCTAGATGTTTACTATGTACTTAATGAGGGGGAGCTTCCTGTTACTATTGATGGATGAATGAATGGATTTGAGTATCACTTCCACACAGCTTAGAATTCATTAAAGATCAAGCAGGAGTATAACTCTTCATAAAGAAAAATATTTATTATGCTAATTCCAGAAAGACTTTGTATTATTGCTATATGAGAGCTATCAGCAAATGACAGAGATTCCAAATTGCATCTTCAATAGATTATAACAGCAGGAAGAACCATTAAATAGAAGAACAAAACAAAAGCAACAAGTCATGAACTTAAAGCTAAATGCAATTTAATTGTTTTGCTGAATTGAGTTCTAAGGTCTGTTGCACAGTCTTCACCCGAAGCACAGACAGACCCTTTATTTTAAATACTCATCAGCCTTATTTAAATTAAATCTTTAGAATTCCAAAAGCTTTCAAGAATGACTCACATCTCAAGTAAAATGTTCTGATGAAAATTGAAGATAATGGTCTCATGCCATTAATGACATTAAAACAGCAGCATTCACATAAGAAAAATAAAATTAATTTCATTTTCAACAAAAAATTAATACTAGGACAAACAAAAAATTAATTTCATTTATTTGTCAACTACTATCCTAAATAGTAATATTACACAAGATAGTTGCATGTTACAGGAAGCCAAATACAGTTCCCTAAAAAGACAAAAGCTGTATTTCATGTTCGGTTCAGAAGACTCTAGAATTTCTTCTAGATCTACAAGTATCTAGATACTTTGTATTTAGAATTTCACAATTAAGCACTTCTTTTTAACTGTCACAGGTTTTTCATGGCTTTATTATAAAATAAATAAATTTTTTATGTGACATTAATACAGTTGTTCCTTGTACAATAAAAAATATGAAGCATAACAAAATGTTACAGTTGGAGGTATAATACAAACTTTTGCTAAATTTCATTAAAATTTTGCATTTGAATTACAGCATATTTTACTAATAATATTGCAATTATTATTGACACTAAATACTTGTAAATATTTTCACCAAGACACTATGTCATGTTTCACTATAGCCTATGCCCACTAAACACTGACTTCAGAGTGAAGAGAAAAAGTAACAGATATGTAGATTATACACAGAGAAACAGCACAGCTGCTAAAATGAAATGTGGGCTTTTTTCAGCTATATTTAAACCTTTTTTTTAAATGCTATTTTCTACTTTTCCCTTTATTTTTTAAAGGAGCATTCCCAATATAAAGCTAAAAAATGCATTTCTCTACCTCAACTCCTGTCAGAACACAGTAATCTATTAAATATAACAATGACAGACACATCTTTTTAGCTATCCTTATGTTTGCATCTGGGGGCAGAGCAAGAGGAAGGTGGGTTATTTCTGCTCTTTTATTTTAAGCAAAATGTCTTTTTTCTGTGTGCTTGGATCCCATCAAGAAACCAAGGAAGTAAGAATCCAATCTGATGAAATGCCAAACAACTTCAAATCCCATGAAATTTTGAGGACAAAATCCTAGCTGTGCAGAAGCAAATGGGGAAAAAAAAATCACCTGGGCAGGAAATTGCCCACCATTATTTGTTATTTACACAGTGTCATGGATTATGTTGAGCCATGATTAGGGGAGGGGATTTTCTCAGGATACAGGTTGCCAGGAGACTCAACAAATACTCACTCCTGCACGAATTTTGAAAAGTTGAGGTTTTCAACCTTCCGCTCCATCTCTTGGCTTCATTTCAAGAATGTAATTTCAGAATCACAAATAATTATCTATTCCAAAAAGATACAAGTGATCATAAGGTGTCTTGAGGTATTTATCCAATGAATGAAGAAAGGCCAGCTCAAATCAAATAATTTCTCAATAACAGCAAAAATATAGGTGCAAAGACACTCCAGCAGAATTTCTAAATGTTTCTAAATGCATAATAATAATGTTTTTAAATTTATTTTTAAATTAGTGCATCTGTAGGAAGACAGAAGTCCATTTATTTTCTGGTACTGAGTGTGGAGAACCCAAGAGAGGCCATTGTGTCTAATAGCCAACCCATTGTATCATGGTGTCATGGTCTGGGGAAAACATGCATTCTTACAAGGCCTCTTAAATAAAAAAAAGCAACACACAAGGTAAGCAGAAATATAAGAATTAAACTGATGCCAGTTGATCATCACTGCATTTTGTGGCACATTCCTATTCCTTCCCTTTCTCCCTGTAAATCATCACCAGTGCCTAAATTACTTTGTTGTGCCAACATTAAGAGTTTTTTTAGAGCAGGAAAATCTGGCTGTTATCTTAATGATTACCAATGTCTTATTAAAAAGCCTTACAAACCAAAACATTCTGTAAGATGCATTTGAATTTCAAAATATATTTTTCTATATTCTCCGCTATAGGTATCTAAAAAGGTTTAGATGGTAGAGTGCTGCTCTGGAATGTTGGACATTATTTGTCAATTTCTAGGATAACCCTGAACCAAAAAGTGTATTGAAATAAATTTGCTATTCTGACACACTACAGGTCCTGCAATATCTGAGGATCAGAGAAGTCTTGGAGACTACCCATCAAAGATACAAACAACTGCCTTCTATTTACGCTTTGAGAAAACAAAGTACACCTAAAAGCAATGTATAGTGTTCTTTATCTTCTGCAATGGCCTGGATCTGTGCTTCATATTAGAATATATTGGAGAGAGGGAAATATTTCAAGCTCTCATTTAGCAATTGACCTCAGCAATCCAATAAAAAAAGAGGTAGTAGTATTTTTTTTTCACATACCACTTTATTTTTTTAAAAAATGCACAATTGCTGCTTGCAAAATATAATGGGAGAAGTAAAACTACGCTGACAGAGGGCCTAACATAGTCCTTTGTTCTGAAGTATCCTCAGGAGGAGCCTTTCTGCAGCAATTTAATGAAAATTGGCTCCTAATTTATCTGAAGTAGGAGCTGGGAATTAAGCAGTGAGAATACTGGCCTCTGGTTTCTTTCCCTTTCACATACAGATACATGTGGAAAGGGCCCTGACATTTTCAGTGAAAGCTGGATTTTCATATCACTTCTAAATGTTCTGTGATCAGGGATTCTGGAAAGAGTCAGAAATAGCAAATCAGCAGACCTGTACACCAAATAAAAATCCAGCTCTTGAGCCATAGCTGTTTGTGACACATCTGATCAAGCAGGAGTAGATGAGCCTAAGACATATCCTAGGGACTGCTGACATGCTGAAAAAAATAGTCAAGTTCTGCCCCAGGAAATGCCAAGGGCCCAAAACACTCTCACAGTTCTTCTTCTCCTTACATCTTGAAAAGTTCTAAATTAATTTTTCAAATATTTGCAGGATTCCATGGCTGAAATATTTTCTCACAACTGCAATTTTTTTCAGTGCCGAGAAAAAAAAGATTTTGTTTCCTGAAAGTATCCCTCAAACATTTAGATTGATTCTAGAGGAACACTAAGTGGAATGTTTTGTTTTATTTTGCTTTGAGAGATAGATGGCAAAATTTTTGAAGGGATAGATGATGAAAGGGTGTCAGAATACACATATGTGATGTGTCCTATGAAAAGTGATTATGCTTCCTTCCAGTTGTAACTATAATTTCAGGGGAATTATTGGCCAGTATGATAAGAAGCCTATCCTGTTTTGTGTTTAAGAATATACACCCAGAATCAGACTTACAATTACATCATTAGCAAACATTTTCATTTTTTCTAAGGCTTCTGAAGCAGATTTGTTTTGCAAAGCTTCTTTTTTGTTCCTGCACCTTGTTGCTTGGCCATCATTTGTGCTAAATCTGCCTTTTAATTCATTTTACTGCAGCCTTTTGCAGAAGGTCATTCATTAAGTAATTGCTTGTCTATTGAAAAGCCTAATTACTCCAAGTTTGTCAGAAATAGAAAATAGCACAACATTTGAATACTGAATGGGTTGCAAACTACTTTTCAAATGAGGTATATGAAAAATTTCAGAAGCTTTACTTATTGCCAGTCAAATGAAAATAGCTGAATGAACCTACACATTAAGGGTTAAAAACAGGCAAATACTCTGATGCAAAAGGATGCAAAAGCATACAGTTTCCAGCTCTTACAACTTTAATTCTAAAGCAAATACATTTCATAATTTTTTACTCCTGCAATACTGTCTTCATGGGCTACTGATGCCCTCTACTGGTGCTTCACACACATACTCTGAATTTTTGGATTGATAAAAGCTGCTCATGACTCATTTTCTGTTCCTTTCCAAAGAATGAACAATAATTTAGCCATGATTGAGTTTTTCAATGGTTCACACCCACCAAACACATATCTGCAGGAAAGGAGCTTTTGTCTGGGATTTTATCTCAGAGGTATATTTGGCAAGTGCTGTTTGCTTTTCCCAGTTCACAGCTGCCTTGGGAATTACTGACTACAAAGAACTCAGGCACTGATAACCTCTTTTTCAACCTATTCTAAAGCCTTCGTCAATATTTGAAAGGAAAAGCATTCAGATTTTCATGAAAAATGACATGGAAACAAGCAGCAGGATGGTTAAAAATAAAGAGTTGTTTATAGCTAATGGTCTTATGAAGATTTTTATGACATTTGGTCTTGAACTGCCTTAGCCCAAGAGGCCACCGCTATCAGTTTGTGTGACATTTGCCTTGATTTGTTCACATATTCTGAAAATTTATGCTGTATATCATACAATCCTCTTGCTGCTGCTTCTAATCTTTAGCTTGAGAGATAGTTTAATGAAAAACAGATTTGAAAATGCTTGCTCTCCCAGCTTGCAAAGGAAATGAAGCACATACAATCATGTAATTTTTGAGTCCTCAGCCCTGTATCTCCCAGAGGCCTTTGAAGCTACTGATCAATTTTCAATTTGACACAGGGGCAGGTGCTCAAGGACCTCAAGTCTCTCCAAAGATTGTAGGTAGCAGAGAGTGAGCTCCCAAAGGAAGACAGCAGTCTCCCATCAATTCACACATTTAGATGGAAAATCAGCAGCCACAGGCTGGCTGGCCAGGGAACACGCCAGTGCCACAGAGTGACTGTGCCTTGTAACAGGGAAATGGGAATACTATTGGCCAGGGAGTGGAGAGAGACACAAATCACAGAAAAATAAGAAGACATTCTCCTCTAGCTCTATGCTCCATAAAACAATGTGCTTTAAGATTACTGCCAGTTGCTTGGTGAAAGGCACAATTTGACCATCTAGACATGAACTTTCCTTATCTGCATTTGATTATGGATGAAACTGCCTCTTCCACAGGATCATCACACCTTCTCTCCCAGGAAGGGCCATTCTCTCTGATCTGGCAGCTGAGCTCCCATGCAGGTGCTTTCCAGGCTTTCCCATGTGAAATGGTCAAAGCTAGGTCAAACATTTTAAAATAGTTGATCTTTGCAGATTTTGCTGAGTTTGTTCAGATTGAACTCAGTCCAACATGAATAATTACCTGTATGTTGCAGCTGCACATGTTCTGAAGCACCAGAGGCAGTCATCTTGTCTACTCATGAGAGCAGGATGGGAGCTGGACCCAGGCTGAGGGAAACATCAAATGAAGCCAAAAACACACCAGAGTCTTGCTGGATGCTGACACTGATATGGGAAATGAGGCACTGCAGATCTGTGCAGCACCAGCTAGGGAGAGCAATTAGAGATGGGACCAGCCACTGGAATGTTTCACTGTGGGGTTCTGAGCTGTAGGATCCAGGCTAGGGACACCCAAACACCATCAAATATTCAGAGACCTGTTTGAACCATGTGTCTGCAATAACCAAGCTGAATAGCAATCTCCATAATCCACTGCAGTGCAGACACACATCCAGCCGTGGAATCCTCCCTGGAATTACCACAAATTATTAGGTCCACAGTCTGAAAAACACATTAAGATATACAGCACTATATAGCAGCATATTAGAACTTTAGACAGAGCTCATTCCAAATATCAGCCCACAAATTTGACCAATAACAGAAATAAGACAGAAACAAATCTGAGTAAGACAGTGGAAACAATTGCTAACAATCAGATCTGCTTCCATCCAGGTACCATTTATAGTAGAATAAGGAGGGGGGGGAGGACAAGGGCAAAGTCCCATTTAGCTATATAGCTGCATTTTCTGTGAAGATATTATTATGTGAATCTTTAAATGCCCCACTTCACTAGAAAGAAGTGTCACTTTTAGGAAGTAGAATATTTTCCAGTAATATAAAGAGATAAGAAACATAAATGATGGAAGTGAGCATTACAACTTACTGGGGCTGGATATGTATAAATACATCAGTATCTTTAAGATTTCTTTCTGTATACTGCAGGTAACCTGGCAGAGGAGGCATATACCTACAGTGCTCAAAATGTCATTTATAGGAACACATTTCTTTAGATAATTCTTTTTCTATGTAGAAGCCTAATTACTCAGTGGTTATTAGACAAGGAAAATAGAGTTCCTTTTAAATTTAGGACTGGAATCCAAGCCAAATTCCAGGGAAGGAAAAGAAACATTTTACAGATGGAGACCTGCAATCTAACTGCACATTTAGGTAATACAAATGTCCCAGAAGAGGAGAGAAAAGCACGATGTTATGATTAAAGTCACCCACATGAGAATTAAGAAATCTGAACCTGTCTTCAGACAAGAAAGATTTGTCACAGTTGTGGAGAGACATTACATAGCTACATGAGAAAATGTATTCTTCAACTAACTTAACCTATTTAGGTGTGATAAACAACTAATACAAGGCAATATTTTTCACAAAAGCTGGGCATTCAGAATGACATATCATACAAATGAAGTTTCTAACAATATAGCAACCACTATTTTCCTAATAGCAGACAATTCTGGTAGTCAAAGCCAAGTAGGGTGGTTATGTACCAGTTGGTAAAAAATATCCTAATGGATAATCTTTTCAAGAATTCTAACCCATTTTTAAGCCACTTTTAGAAAAGTGGTCAATTTTTCAAAGTTACTAAAGTGATCAGTGCTGCAGGTGAATGCTTGATAGGAATTTTTGATGGATAAACAGGTAGGTGCTTAGTTCCCACAGATTTCAACAAATCTGCTTTTATGTCCTTTGATTGCTTGAGTTTCAGTGGTGTTGGTCAGATTCCAGGCTCCATAGACATGCCAGTAGCTTTTGAAAACAGGACAGTCAAGTACTTTTGACACTTCTGTTTTGCTCCATGGATAGGTTCTCTGCTCTGTCATCTGTCATATAGCTCACCCTCACTGATGCTATTTTAGTGCAGAACTGTATATAATTTTTGTGATCTACTCTGCCTTATCCTTTTTATTTAAAAATTTCTTCCTTTTCTTCCTATTCCCACCACTTGCTCCTGGTGGCAGAAAAATATGCTCTGGTAGGGATTAGTCTAAATTTGACTGTTAGTTTGCTTCTTCTTTTAGCACTGTCAAATTTTGTCAGTTTTCTATAGAAACAGAGTGAAATTCTCTGAAAGATAATTTGGATGCAACATACAATTCTTTAACCTGAAAGACCAAAGTGTCAAGGACTAACTCTTATCTTCATAGGAGACCATGCCATATCATCCCAGTTTCCCTGTTTGCCCCTCACATTCATGCATGAAGGAATTTCAGACAGGATGTCACAACTGGGATGAAAATTAATTCAAGGCTTTTGATACCTGTGCTATTCAAGGGCACAGTATCAAGAGGGAGGGAAGGAAAGGTGAGGAGAAGGTGTAGACTCTCTAAATACAAGATTGGAACTGCCTCCTTTTGCACAAGAATAAATTTCTCTGCAAATTCTTACTCTATACTTTGACTACCAAAGTTGCATTTCTGGCTGCCTTGCACAAAATATTGAGAATATTGGGAATCTCAAAAGAGCAAAGAAAATTATAGAATCACCAGCCCAAACTCCTGTCCAAAGCAGTTTATCTCAAGCACCATGTTGTTCAGGGCTTCCTCCTTGAAACTTTGAAGGATGGAGCCTGCAAAACCTGCAATCTGCTTCATTGCTTGGCTGTCCTCATGGAGAAACATTTTTCCCTCTGTCTGTTATAAATCTCCTCTCTGTATTCCCATTGTCATCTTCTTGTCCTTCCACACATGGCTGCAAAACTCTGGCTGTGTCCTCCTGATGACTTCTCTGATGACTCATCATCTGTCTCTTCTCCTGATGCCAAACTGATATTTGCCTTTTTGCTTTTACACATGTTCTTTATATTCTACATATATATTTGTAGCTCTGTAGCCTACTATTGTATATTGTATATTGTATACAGAGATTCATAGCTAGCATTTCACCCACTCTGTTAGACAGAAAGACAAAATAAATTCCCTAAAGACTCCAACCCTGGGGGACCAAGGTTAAAATTATTTCTTGAGACACTTCCTCATAAACTAAGTTTAGTTAGCATCTAAAAGTTAGGTCTCAGAAAAGGGTCAAACCAGAGGATAGTTACCTCATCACCTATGTCTCCAACTGGGGATTCCTGTCAGCTTTGCTAATTTGCTAAACATTTTATATTGTGCCCACTTTATGTTATGGTGTGCATTTTTGGCAGATTTTTGGTGTGTTGTGCACCATAAAAGATCCCCATAAATGTAACTGCATTTTATCACCTAACTGTAACCGGTTCATTATTTTAGGACTAGAGAAAGACAGCCCCTCTTTATTCCCATTGTTATCTTCTTGTCCTTCCACACATGGCTGCAGAAATCCTTGCTATGTCCACCTGATAACTTCTCTGATGACTCTTCATGTGTCTCTTTTCCAAGCTGGTTCCTGTTTAGCTTGCTGTGCACCAGCATGCTCAGCTCCTTTTCCACAGAGCTGGTCCTCAGCCATCAGTGGCATTCCAGAGACTTATCCCATCTCTGGTACAGTACTTTGTGTTTGTTCTTGTTTGAATTCCTAATGGAATTTAAATACCTACTGGATTCCAGTGTGTGAGGCTCATTTTAAATGGTCACTCTATTTTTTTGAGAATTTAGATAGATTCCTAGAAGTTGCCATGATCCACAAACTTGACAAGGGCAATGGCATTGGTAAATCCATTAAATAGGACAGGTCCCAGGACAGACCTCCCAGGATCTTCACTCACAGCCAGTCTCAAGGTACAGTATGACCCCATAAGTGCTGGCCTAAGGCCAGTTTCCCACCTCTTGAGCCCTGTGCTCATCTAGCCTGTCACATCCAAAACTGGCTAAAAGATGCCATTGGAAACAGAATATCAAGACAGACAATATCTTCTACTCAGCCCTCTTTTGCAGAGCTCATCACTGTTAAATTAGTTGTAATAATCTAACATTGCTAAGTACTAATCACCTTCTTCCATACATGTTTGCCTTGAAGAATTTTGCCTAACAGCATGGGTAAGTGGAGAAAAAGTCAAAATATAGTTTAACTAGATGACAATATTTGTTTCCCTAAAGTCACTCAATAACAATTTTTTTAAAAAAATAAAAATCTATAATACAGACTTTCTATCCAGCAAAAAAAGTACAGGTTTTAAATTGCCTCATCTTCTGCATTTGTGGAGCACAGAATTCTGGCAGAACCACACCTCACAAGGGAACTGTTGGCACATTCCAGTGTGCCTTTGCCATTGACAAAATTAATTTGTACTATTGTCAATAAAGGCACATACTGTCATACATGAAGTAAAGCGAATGTTGGGGGTTTTCCCCAGCTTTTTACAAGAGCATTTGAAACATTTCTAAGCCCTAAATGTAATACCTGCTCCTGTAATCTAGACTGGCATGTAACAGCCACGTACATGGGGCAGCATCCAAACCAGTTGCAGAAAAACAGACTGGGTGTCATGGAGCAGGAAGTGCTGATGATGGAATACATTTCTTGAAAAGTATGTGGTGACATTTCTTGACATAAAAACCATTAGTCTTTAATGTTTTCATTAGCAATGTTCACATATTTTTACTAATAATCCACAGAAAAAGGCTATTCTATGAAGCAGAGAGGTATTTTTAATTCTTTATTGTGCAGAAAATACCTGGTTTAAAATGTATGTCAGTAAGGCAGTCAGCAATATTTAAACAGGTAAATTTTCAACACAAGGAGGTGCTGTTGACACTCACACCCTTGTCGCAGATCCAGTCATGCATCAAGACACAGACAGATACATTTGATAAAAAATTCTGAGATGAGCATTAATCCACACATTCCAGGATGAAATCCTGCCTCTGTGCAAGGGAATTTGTGTTATGTTATACAGTTCATAACTTTGAAGAATAGGCAAAGCACATTGTGCACAAATATGTTTCTGTAAGACATTTGTTATCAGAATTCACATACAAATATTTATGAATGGCACTCAAAAAGTCAGTGGGTAGCATTGCACAGACTAGTATTAATAGCCTAACAAGCACTGCAAGAGCAAGAAGCCTAAGAATTAAACAGATTAAGCACTGATTCAGTTTTTGTTTTGGTAGGAAATATCCTACCACAGATTTGCATTAATTGGATTCACTTACAGAGTATTTGAAAAATCAATTCATTATGGTGTAAACACAGAGCTTCCAGGCGACCCAGATTTTGTAAATATAAGTATGTTGAATCAAAGCATTTGTTCTTTAAATCATGCAGGTCTTCTAAGCAGGTTGGTGATGCTGTCACATAATGGTTATATAAAGCACTAGATAGAGCAAGTTTTCAGATCTCCATGACTGACAAATCCATTCTATTATTTAGAACAATTCTGAGAAAAAGACATGATTTTCAGATGTGAAGAGCAAATATAACTCCAAGTATCTTTGGCACACTAATATACAAAGATATTGGCCCAACAGATACATGACAGTAAAAGTAAATAATTAAAATGAATGAAAAGATGACTGTGATAAGTCATAGAACCTCATTATGACTATACACTGCAAGGGATAAATAAAGTCTCATTTTTACAGAGGAAATATTAAAAAAGAAAAAAAAAAACTTACAATTTTTATAGGAAATGTGGACATTATACTGTCCTCAGACTCCCATTCCTCTCCAAAAATGGTACATCATATTCAGAATATTCTTCCAGTGCTGGTTCCTATCTCCCATCATGAAAAGTGAAGGCAGTTACACTACAGGAGCTCCTAGTCACTGCTCTCCTTGGCAGATACAGTGAAAAGCATGACTTCTTGAAGTAAATGGCTTCTAGAAAAAAAAGAATTCATTAGCATTTCAGTATTTGGTTTGTCCATGTTTGAGTTTTTTAATTAAATGTAGTTTTTTGAGAAACACACATTTTTAAAGTAGTGTTTATATAATTTGGTCAGCTTTTCAACTAATGCAGTTGACATTGTAAAGTTGCTATTTGCTCTAGTCTTTTGATCACACGGCTGTGAAAAATGTTTGAACAAGGGAATCTTTATGTTGTTTTAATCTATCAACTTCACAAATTAAGCCCACTTAAGTCTTTCCACCCAAGGAGACTGATGCTTAGAGAGGCTACCTGGAACAGAGGCTAGACAGAGTTAAAGGAATAAAGTAGGTTGTTTTAAAAGGCTTTTAAAGGATACACCCTGGGCACTACAAGAGCCTGCCTGGGCTCTGCCCTAGATGGACCCAAGATAGACATTGTGTCACAAGTTTTCACACTTTTATAAGTTTTGGTGCATTTATATATTTGGGTTAATTGTCCAATTACTGCTCCAGATCAGCACCTTAAGCATTTATATAGTCAAATAATTTCAGCCAGCCAATTTACTGAACACAAATCTGTCTTCAAAACACCTCGCCAAAGTCAAGACACTCTATTGTCCTTCAGTGAGGGGCAGCTGTGTTCTGTGACACACCTGATGTCACCCACTGAGTCCTGGGCAGAGCATTTTCTAATAGAGAGGGAAAGGAGTGAAAAGAAAAAGTGTTTGCCCTTGTTCTGGCTCCCACAGATCTCGCTGCCTTTCCACTGCTGAGGGCCAGCTGGTTTTTCTGCCCACTGTGTATCTTGTCTCATGCAGCTCAGTTGTTCTTGACAGATTAGACCTCCTGGGACCTTCTTATCAAGAATATTGTTTTTAGCAAAACCTAATTTTTCAAATCAAGAGTATATGGAGGGACTTTTGGATGACACATTAACTAATGTTATGGCTGAATAATTCGTGGGCTCTTTTAGTTGTTTCTGAGCTTGTGCCTAAAACTGCAGTAATCTGCTTCTAAACTAGAAAGGAGCTTTCTAACTCTTCCATGTTTTTATCCTTTAGGAAAGTATTTGTTATCATTTTCTACCTTTTTATAGAAAATTCTGACAACTCTAGTATTTGGAGGACTAGCACTAAAAGAGTTTGGTGATTTTTGCAGAATGTCTGTATAAAGAGATGGTAATTCATTTTGAACAGGAATCTCAACATTGCATTTAAAAGCAGTTCATCCAGTCTCATTTGAAAATGACATTCTGCAAAGAGAAAACTCTCTTATCTTTTTCTGAGATTGAATGCTCACAGCTCAACTTTTTAGTTGCAGTACTTCCATCTTTCGCCATTTTATCATGCATCTTAGGATGTTTGTTTCTTAACTTTGGCATCTGAAATCACAAGGGCTTAGGAATCTTATTTCAGTTTTGAAAAGTATCATTTTCACCCACTACTGCTCTTCCAGAAAGTTAGAAATAGGAAATCAAAGTACTTAAATTAAAAAAAAAAAATAAATAAAATGAGAACTTGAATTATTATTATTATTTAAATCTCATTTTAAAACCAGTTTCATTACAGAGCACAAAAGTAATGGCTTGCCAGGTTAAACCCTCATGCATTCATTTATTCTATAATACAGAATTTTCTGAATTTGCAAGTGAATACTTACAGTGCTGACCTTGCAGAAGTTCTGAAGAAGACAGCAGGACATCTAAGAGTCAGTGTAAGTAGGCATTTTTGTGTTATGTTAGGATGAAAAATTCCAGCCCAATGGCATTGCAGTCTTGTCCTGGGCACCTTCAAGCCAAGGTTCCCACCTCCTGCAGACACAAAGAGACATCTGGAAAGGGGTGGACACAGGGTAAGGATCCAACAGAGATTTAAAATATTTGCCATTCTGAAGTTGTTAATCCCATTAGATTCTACAAAGAAAACTCACATCTGGAAAGCAAACTCTGTTAAAAAGATTCAAACCTCAGACTAGCACAGCTAAACACTGCAATAATGTAAATAATTTAATGATAAAAGGAGTGCACTGACATGGAACACTCTGTTGTGGGAAAGAAGGAGCAATACCTGTAACAAGGTCCAATACTGATAAAAACAAAACTGTCATAGGATTAGATACTTGCTTTGCCTGACTTCATACTTCCAGAAACAGACTAATGAAGCAGGTGCCCACTTCTAAAGCTGTTTTTTTTTTTAATAATAGCATACTTTTTACCTTGTGTATGTAGGCAAAAATATATAAATATATTTTAAATTTGGGAAGTTATATCAAGAGCATTAAAAGTCTCATTCTTCTTAGCTGTGTATTAGATGAATTCATTTAAATAAAGTTATGACAGTTCTGAGGTACTTGAAGGCAGAACAAAGAGACAGCCTGGTTTGGAAAAGAAATGTATTTTTTAACTTGATGTAGCCTTTAAATCATGATGTTTCTTACACAGGCTAGACAGACAGTTGGAAACATGAATGAGATACAGAGGTTTGATTTTCTTTTTTTCTGCAGCGTTAAATAACAATGTCTATTTCTTCATTGATGGAAAGTGGAATTTTGAGCAGAAAACATGTTTCAAGATCTAATTTTGAGTTTTGAGGAATAGAAGCATCCAAAGCCAATTACTTTACTTTTAATGACAGTTAGTTAAAAGGAGCTTAAAGGGCTAGCACAGTTGGGGCCAGTGAGAGGAGGAAATTAGGGACACACATCTCCGTAGTCAGCTTCCGCACCAGGAGCAGCTCACACAGTTATTTCAGATCAAAAAGCTGAGAAGCAAAACAGGGTGTTTCAGCTCCCAAATGCATACTTTTGATTACACAACAGAAACCTTTCAATTATCTGTTAGAATGGCCCATCAGAAGAATCTCACAGCTCTAAATCAATAAGCTGACCCTAGGACTTTTTTTTTATTTCCCTTCAGACTATCAGGAAAGGAAAATAATAGCATCCAAGGGGAGAAAAAGTACAGCAACATAAACCATCTGCACAGTATAAACAGAACAATGGTGACACAGATTTTTCAGTACCTCTCTCTAGCTGCTCTTCCTTGACCTTTCTCCACCTTATTGCACTGCTTTTAACCAAACAGAAACTATCCTGTGTTAAATCAAAGTCAAAAGCAGGTTATTTCATGTCTCTGCCCATGGCAGGGAGCTGGAACTAGATGATCTTTCAGATCTCTTCTCACGCTGTTGGTGATTCTATGATTTTTCAGCTGTTTTCCTGTATCTTCTCACTGTGGTGATCTTCTAACTATAAATTCTTCTCTGTATGTATGTTCCAGCTTTTTTTCCTCTTTTCTTTTTCTTCTTTAAACCAGAATGAGACTTGACTGAAATAAAGCTGTTATTAGCAGTTGTCTAAGTCCTATGGATCTTACAGATTGTACTGTAATCTCCCCACAGTTGTTCCTTTTCTGTCAGCACAGACTTCCAAGCAAGCTGGAGGCTTTCCTGTTTGTCCCACAGCTTTAAAATGTAAAATTTATTCAAAATAATGAAATTAAACAAAAATGCGTCCAAAACAGAAAATATAGTTTTTTCACTTTTCTTCCATCATTTCAGTGTATCTTGACTATGTGTAAATTAATCAATTCTGCAGAATGTTTCTAGTCCATCCAAAGCTAACAATTCATAACAGGGGCAGCTAGGAAAGCAATTCAGGAATTAAAGTGAGATGCTGGGCTAGAGTCATTAGAAAGTGATAGACATGGGCATAAAAACGTGTAAAATCTGTGTAAAATCTAAGCTGTGTATCAGAAGGCCCCTCTTTTCCCCACACCACAAACAACACACCAAAGACCAGGGGAAGGGACAGCCATGCCAGTGGGGAGCACATGGCACAGGGTGTGGCTGCAGGTGACCAGGCAGGACACCCTGCCCAGGAAGGAGGTTATGGCAACGTCAGGCTGTGCTGCTGTCCAAAATCCAGACAGGCAAAGAGCAGTAGGACACCTTCTCTCCTGAAAATCCTCTCTAAGGACTGTAGGTTTTATGTGACCAGACAAAAGTACAGACTTCTTAATTTGGAGACATTGACACCCAGGAGGATGTGAGAAAAAGCCAAGGCAAGCCTTGATCTTGAATGTTGGACCAGACTCCAGTAAAAAGCTGCTCAGTCTTTGTATGCACAAACGAGGACTCTAAATAAAACTTCCTCATGAGGGGAAGAGGAGGGACAGGCACTGATCTCTTCTCTGTGGTGCCCCTTGACAGCAGCTGAGGGAATGGCCTGAAGTTGTGTCAGGGAAGATTTAGGTTGGATTCCAAGAAAAAGTTCTTCACTCAGAGGGTGGTTGTGCACTGGGAACAGCTCCCCAGGGCAGCAGTCAGCCCCAAGCCTGACAGAGCTCAGGAAGCGTTTGGACAGTGGTCTCAGACATTTGGTGTGACTCTTGGGAATGGTCCTGTGCAGTGCCAAGAGCTGGACTCAATGGTTCTAGAGGGTCCATTCCAAATAAACTTATTCTATGTTTCTGTGATTCTATGAATCTGTGATTATGTGATTCTGTATAGTAGGTTTTAATTTTTTTTGCTTACAACTCCAAGCTGTGTCCAATTGCATGCCACCTTCATTAAGTCTTTGCCCTTTCATGATTCTTCAGTAAACTTCCCTGATCAGGGAAGACAGGAATAGAATCCAGAGCCCTCCTTTCATGAGTGTGTACTGAGAGCATAAGAGAACTGGCACAATGCACACCTGTACAGCACAGCCAGGACATGAACCTGCCTTCAAATGCCGTGCCAGCAAACCAAGCAGCTCCTGGGCCTGCACCTGCACCTGCACCTGCACCTGCACCAGCTCTGTGGAGCCACTGGCTGTGCACAGCCCACTCCACAAACACTCCAACATCCATCAGCAGCCAAATGGGAATCTGTATGCTCACACTGGCTCATCAGTGCCTTGCAACCTCCAGGTTAAATTATAACCATTGCTCCCAGGGAGAGGAGAGAAAGATAAATACCATAGGTCATTCTTATCTTAGGCCAGGAATTTCAAAAGAGTAATAGAGATTATTTTCTTTTTAATATACGTTCTCTAGTTTGAAGATATGGGAGAATATGTATTAGGGCCACAAAAGATTTCCTTCTTGAGCTCATTTAGTGATAACAGTGCTATTCAGCTCTCACTGGTAGGTTCTACATACAAAAAATATTTAAAATCTTGTTAGTGTGCCAACATAGTGCTATGTCATATCCTAGATTTCACAGCCTAAAATTACAAGCAGACTTGCCAAAAATAAATGTGAGCATGAGACAAAAGGCAGAGTATGCGGGAAGAAAGAACACTGTCAGAAAAATCCCATAAAAGCAGTGCATTATACCATAGGACTTAAGCATCACAGCCCCATGAAATGAAAAAGTTCAATTGATTTCCTCTCAGCTCCATGAGTGGGCTCCTTTATCAAATGCCTTTGAAAGTAAGACCTCCTGCTGGGATTTTTATATTAAGCAGGAAGAAAAAACACATTCCATTGTCAGGGTTGTTGCAAGGAAGTAATCAAAGGTTTGCCATCCCAGCTCACAGACACCAAGCAACTTGGAAAAAAATCACCATACTTAATAGTTACCATTCTTCTTTTCTAATAGAAGATTGAATATTTTCTTTAAAGCTCACTGACATCAAGGGTAGATAACATTAAAGCAAATTACTGTTCCTCTAACTACTCATTTTCCCTCATCATTGTGATAAAGTGATAATTGCCTGGTGATTGCTTATTGTAAAGGCAAGCTCTTGCTACTTGCAAATTTCCTCTTTAGGTCACTGTTCTGACAAGGAGATTCATTTGCAACATGAACCATGAACCTGACCCAACTGTTTCTTTTCAATTGTATTGAAAATTAATATGAGAGTAACAGAAGGAATAGTGGTGGAGGAGGAAATTTCCATGAGCATCAGGTATTTTGGGAAGCTACCACATTGGCTAAATGAATGGCTGCCATCATCCACCTCTGCTCAAATCCAGAACACCATGTAATCAGTATGAAAAAGAGAATTATCTGCTTGATCAGCTGATTAAGACGCACCAGTTCAGAGAGGGAAAACATTTACCAAAGGTTTCCTGCTCCTGAAAATTCTTGGATTTGTGTTTTCAATATTAAGTCATTTTGGGAAATAAATATAGAGTTAGCACATCACATTTATTTCCACTTTCTACATTGCCTGACATAGACTTACTGTGTAGGCAAAATAGACAAGATGGAACAAAATCTTAGTTTCCATTACGTATTATTATCATTGTTTTCAATTATTATTATATGTAATATTACATATTGTTCTATTTCTTGTATTAATGTATAGTTATTATATTAATAGAAAATATATGTATCGCATTTTTATATTTTATTATATCTATTTTATTATGCAATATGATTATTATATATTAGTTTAGATTAGATATTAGAAAAAAGCTATTTTGTGTGAGCGTGATGATGTTCTGCCACAGGTTTCCCAGAGCAGCTGTGGATGCCCCATCCCTGGAAATGTTCAAGGCCACATTGTACAGAGTTTGGACCAACCTGTGGCAGACATCTCCCCATGGCAGGATGTTGGAATTAGATGATCTTGAAGGTCCTTTCCAATCCAAGCCATTCCATAATTATATGAAAAAAAAATTCTGAACAGTATTTTCCATATGTGAAGTCCCAACAGTGGATGTTTGTTTATAATTCTGGGGTATTTTTGCAGAAGGCAAAAGGAAAGGAAAGAAGTGAGAGAAAGCACACACATAAAAGCTTTTCCTTTAAGAGGCCTTATGTGATGGGAACAAAAAATTGCAGCTGCATCCAGCAGAAGTCTAAAAATACCTGCAGGTGCAGTAGTAAAATAATTTGAAAAGTAAAACAACTATATGTATATACTGCTATGTGCAATATATTCTTTGACTAGTGGGAAATCTGCTCAACATGAACAATTTTTGGCAACTACAAGCTGATATGAGATGGATATAACTTAATCACTGAATCAGAAGTATTTACTGGCTGTGGTAAAGTCTCCCATAGGCACAGACAGATGTGCCAGAGGGGTGTTTGGGCTCAGGTCCCAGCTCACCTGGACTGCTGTACCCACACCCAGCTGCTGTGGCCCTGGGAATCCCTACACTGAGCAGGGACTGCAGAGGGGCACTGAGCCACATCTGAAGGGACAAGCCCAGGTCACAGAAATTGACCTCACTGGGCAGGTCCTCCTTGAGCAGACTGTTCAGGATGCTACTTTTGCCAGCTCCACAAAAGTCCTCAGCCACCATCATGGGCTGCAAGCCACCATCATGGCCTCACTAGGTCATAGAACTATAGAATAAGCTGAGTTGGAAGGGACCCACAAGACCCATCAAAGTCCAGTTCCTGGCCCTGCACAGGACAGCCCAACGATCCCACCCTGTGCCTGAGAGCAGTGTCCAAACACTTCTTGGGCTCTGGCAGCCTTAGGGCTGTGACCATTCCCTGGGAAGCCTGTTCCAGTGCCTGACCACCCTCTGGGGGAAGAACTCTTTCCTAATATCACACTTAAACCTTCCCTGACACTGTTTCAAACCATTGCCTTAGATCACAGAGCAGAGACTCTGCCCCTCCACTTCCCCTCATGAGCAAGGGGAATTGGTAACTGCAGTGAGATCACCCTCAGTCTTCTCTTCTCCAGGCTGAGCAGACCAAGTGACCTCAGCCACTCCTCTTACAGCTTCCCCTCAAGGCCCTTCACCAACTTCACAGCTGTTCTTTGGATGCTCTCTAATAGTTTTATATCTTTTTTATATTGTGGTGCTGAAAATTGGGTAGGATGATAATCAGTGTTCTGCAAGATATTTTCACAGATGTGTCAAATGCTCAGGCAGCTGCTTCTTCTGTAGTAATACGTAGCAAGATACTTCATGAAAGGATTGATATTAAAAACCATTCCAAAGGGTAAAATATTTTTCTTAATATTTGGAAGTAGGTAAGATCTGCACCAAAAAATGTAAATTGTCCCATTATTCACCTAGAAGGAAAGAAAAACATACAAAACTATAAGTGGATTAAGTGTTGGCTTCTTATGTCTTGTGGAGAGAAAAACTAGAAAATTTTGAGGTCTGAGTGTTGTAGTGTCATGATAACCAAGAATCACTAACTTCATTTTTATCCTAGAACATACTGCATTCCAAAACAGTGGTTGAAATCCCAGTTGAATATGGATAGTTTACAGCCATAATTTGATCTTAAATTGATATAATAATTTACTGATTTGTTCTTCCACAATATGTATATATACATATACACACACCCACATACTGCATTTTGACTGCATTTGAGAAAACAGCTGGATTACCATACTAGGTTGGATTAGCAGCATACATAAGAACTAGAACATGATTTAGAATATTAATCCCCTATTCAGAGCATTATCCTTTTCGTAAATTCATAAACAATAAATAGATTTAAAAGTCAGTGGTCATTTGCTCACAAGTCAGATTGAAACCAGATCAAACAGGATTGAAAGAGACAAAAACAATTCAAATGATTAAAACAAATTTCAGGAATTCCCCAAGACCTGTTTGTTTTCTTTGTATTTCCACACAGATGGAGAAATGCTGCACTGTGTCTGGAATGTGGCAACACACACAGCCCTATGTCCAAACACATAGACTGCAAAAAAAGAGGGAAGAAAAAAGAGTCAGAAGTATCAACTAAGGGAATCCAGTCTCAGATAATAAAGGGGGTAAGAGAGTGACATAGTGGAAATAGCAATCTGTTGGAGAGAGGCAGTAACACATTAATGAGAAAAGGTTCTGAGGTCTGAAAAGAAAGACAGAGACTGAAATTTTATGTTTGTGGTATGAAACAAGTTATTTCTCCTCTGTGGTTAGCTGAAGTTCGACTTCCTCTTTCCATTATGACAGAATATATGAACATTTTGAGTTACCCACAAGGCTCAGGCTCAAAGAAAAAAAAAAAAAAAAGCCTGAAGAGTATGTGATTTTTTTCCCAGACCCATAGATCAGCTCATTCCAAAGTAAATTCTCTGATATTGGATACTGGGGATACAGTCCAAACTCAAGACACCAGAGCAATGTCTCACTCTTAACATTCTAGATTTGTACCAGAACTCAAATACTGAGACTAACTGAAATGAAAGGGAAATTATTTTAAGCAATGTAGTAATTTTTTTGAAAGAACACTGATCTTTCAAACAAATAACAAGAAAAAATAACAATCAGAAACTATCCTTTCCTTGAGAAAGGTGGAGAAAAACAGAAATTTCACACAGGAAGTTCATCAGTGGCTCCAGAAAATGTCATGCTACAGGTGGTATAAATGTAAATGAACACTTGGTTGTCTGGAAGAGGAACACAGTGTTTGGGGTTTTTTCCTTTCTTTCTTTCTTTGTTACTTTTTTTTTTTTTTTTTAACTCTACAGATTTATTTAGCCTACTGAGACTGCTGTCTTTGGTTACAAAGTTAAGGCTGGCTGGAGGGACACTCCAGAGCTAATAGTTTCACCCAGGTGATTCAGTATCTGATGGTTTCAGCAAGTTTAGAAGACTCCCTGCCAATTCCCACAGTGTTTCTCTTTCTGTCACCTCTCATGCTTTGTGTTCCCTGCTCTCTTCAGTCCCTAAGTCTCCAACAGAGCCATATATTCCTAACTCCATACATGTTGCCTTTTTATCCCTGTCCATGTCCATCCTGAAACTGGTTCAAGCTGTGGTTCTCTGCTCAGAAAGAAAACCACGCTCTCCTCCTCTTCCCTCAGATTGTCCCCCTTTCTTCAGATGTATTCTTATACTCCAGATGAAAGAGGAGCCATCTGTATGATGAAAATCAGAAAGACTGATCACTCTTTGCTACTGTCTTTCTGAATCCTGATTTTTATGGTGAGTAATTTTTACAATCTATGTCTCAATCTACATTTCAATTTTCTACAGAGACACTCAAGACCTGCTGCTTCAGGTCTCAAGACTGTTGCCCTCTTCCACTCTTAGGAAGTTGAATCAATTCTGGAAAAGTGCATATACAGCTATGTTACTTTTACACTAACCTTTTTATAGAGCTTCATCTTTCCTATATAAATTTTTGACTTGCAGGGAAAAGCAATTATCTACTGTACACTACAGTGCTGTGACTATTTCCCAGATATCTCTAAATGGAGCCCATCAATCAACTGCACTTTGATTTTCCACTGCTGAGAGTGTAAACTGTTCTCATTAGGTAATTTCTAAATGCATAATCAAGGTAGCATGCACTCATGTCATGATATATCACTTATAGCAGCCTATAAATGTCTTCATTTATTTTTAAATTTGTTTAGCATAATCAAAATATAAAAGGCCATGCATGGATTTTAGACAACTTTAAATACTTCAGTTTTGTATTACTTGTTTAATTTTCATAATTACCACACATCTGTCCACTCCATTTTAAGGACCAAGCCCATAAAGTTATCATGCATTAGTATGCTGAGGTTGCTTGCATGTCTCGTGAGCAAAAGCCTTATGATAAGCAAGATTAAATAATGATTCACTTCATCAGCTCTTTCACACATCTCTAGATTGCTTCCTGAAACTGTAGATCCTCTAGCATGACTTTTTTTCCATAAAATTCCCTCAGCACACACTGAAATCATGTTTACTAGCCATTCTTGGAATTGGCAATTCATAAAGGTTTAATTCAAAATAAAGAAATAAATACATACATACATAAATACACACACACATAGCATACACACACAAAGTGGTAAAACAGCATATTTTGAAAATAATTTTTTGAAAAATGAAAACACTGATGTATCTTTCTATTCTGCTATAGGGTATCCTTAATGCACAATAATTCAATTTTGGAATGAATTTTACAGCTGCTCTTTCATATGCTCACAAATCATAGTTTGTATCTTTCTTGCACTTCTTTCCTGATAAGACTAAATAAGCCAACTGAAAAGCTCTGTCTTCAAAACTGTTAGCAGAGCAATTACCACTTAAAAAAAAAATAAAATATGTTCTTGGGGTACACAGTTCCTTTCTTCTCCTTGTATCAGTTTTGAACAGACAGCTTTTCATATGCATTTCTTCATTTATTCAGGGATGATGCACATTATACAAGGATTGCAAAAATCAGAATTAATTAGTAGCAAGATGGAAGCTGCCAGTGTGATTGCACTTTTTAAATGCTTCATTTGAATTTATTTAAAGTTTCAGCTTCACTCATTCAGTTCCTGTTTTGTCTTTTCCCTTGGGACTATTGAAGTCACTATTTTTCCTCATTACAGCACTGTCCTTAAGTGTAAAAAGATAGTTTTAATATTCCTTTGAAAAAATACTTCAAGAAAGTTGGCTAGGCTTTTTAAGGGACACTTATTTAGGTTACCAATCCCCTACATTTGCAGTAAGTCACTGACAAATAGTTCTTAGTAATCTACAGCCATAATACTGTTCCATTTCTGCACCAAAGTAAATTCTGCATGCATTTGGCTCTCTAACCAATGAGAATTAATTTTATTGCTTCTTGTGTACAGAAAACACCAAGAATAGAAGTTCTTTACATACAAAACTCAAAAATACTAAAGCTGGTGGTTTGGTTTGCATTTTTTCATGTTTTCTCTTTTAAACATTTCCAACCAAGACTTCCCATTCTCTTAACTCCTTCCAGAGGAATTCATCCTGCTTTAAATGCTCAAAATACTTCTTTTTTTTTTCTCACAGGAACACCCCAGGCCACTGAGGGGCCACAGAAATGTTGGACACAGTAAGGAAACTCAGGCTGAACAAAGTCAAGGGGCAAGAGACAAGGCCAAAGGAATCTCAAATGTGCTCTAGTCTCCTCTTCGCATTGCACCACTGGAAAACAGGGAACTTGGCCCCAAAGGAAACCACATGAGCCAACTTGTTATAAAGAAAATTTACAAGCTCTGAAAAATGCTTAACCACTACAACAGGAACTCAGTGCATGACATAAGCTGCTCTTTGAGGCAGATCATCACACCTCACTGCATACAGTTTTTATCCACTGACTCCTCCATCCTTCCTGTCTTCCTGCTGTTTGATGCTCTTCCTTTTTTCCTTCCCACACAACTCATTTCATCCCAGATAACAGTATTTGTCATGCCCACTCTTGTTATTCCAGTGTTTTCTTCCTCCTGTGCCACTTCCAGCAGTGATTCACAAGCTCGCAAATTATTCTGTCATTACTTATATTTGTTTATGAAACTTCCAACAGATGGGTAATGGTCTTCCAAAATAATAGTTACCTCCAGGCACACATATTGACAAAGTAAAATGAAATGCTTTTGTTTATACCCTGTGCTCCTCTTTGTGATACATGAAAAGTGACTTAAATGATTTCTGAAAGTCTTTTTGACTCAACTGCTATTCCTCAGTGGAGTCGGTTTCCCACAGCCTTATAGACCCTGCTCTCTGCAGTCTCCCAGTCAAACCCTGGAAGCCAAGATTCAGTATTTCTGGTATTATGTTTTCATCTTAGAAACAGTCAGAAAACACCTTTATGATGTATAAAAAAGTTACTAAAAATGCTGCACACTCTAACTTCAAGAAGATAGTCATGAAAGACAGGGGAAAAAAGGACAGATTTGTAAACTAATGGGCTAAAATTTAGTGTTTGGAAATAAGCTCCAAAAGACCAACAATAAATTTAGAAGCTCCATACTTCCACTCATCACATACTTTCTCTGATTTTTTTTTTTTTGCTTAAGCATATTCTAGGTCTAATGATCTCCTTTTCTCATACGTGCCTTTGTTATATATTAATACTTTGTGTCTACATGAACCCAAAAGGAGCAGAAGGGCAAACGCACTGTGAAATTACTAAAAATATTCTACTCTTGCTTAATGTCTCGCCTTTTAGTTAGAATAAAATGCAAACACGCATATTCCTTTTATAATTATTTTCCTGGCTTGCCTGTTTTGAGTAACCATATCTCCCTCTAGGGCATTTCAGACTTATGCAAGACTGATTTGGTGCTGAAGAGAAACATCTCTGGGCAAATTATAAGGATTAAACAAGAAATATTAAGTCGACTTGTGAAAACATGGATGTTACTATGGTTACTCAGCTTTATGTAGAACTCATCATTAAAATATGCCATAAGTTCATGTCTCACCACTTGAGAATCTCAGGAAGGCAGCATAACTTTGAAAGGTAGATTCTGGTTTTTTTTTTTTAGAGGAGTAATGGATTTCAAATTGTTTTTGATGTAATGAACCTGATTTTGAGGAAGAAAATCTCATCACCATTGCAAGGAATGCAAGGGTTGCACATTTGTTTTATGATTTTATTTTTTGTACATCACTTATTTTCAAAGTGACTAACTAAAAGTTTTGTTCAATTCATAATAAATTCAGTAGAAACTCTGAATTAATCACATACTTATGGTGCTGTAACACCTTTTTTCCTGTGAGTATCCTTTTTATGACTGCCTAAAATTTCAAAGAACAAGCATGGTTTTCCTAACAGTCAAAGTTCCAAAACACTAATTAAAATGTTTACATCATTGTAATGTTTATTAAACCAGAAGGTTAGTAACCAATAAAACAGTTGCTAAATGCTTTTTATGGGGTATTTTATAACAGTTAAATTCCTTTTGATTTGAAAAGAAGCACATAAACAAATTTAACAGCAAGACTCATTTGTACCCTCCAGCAGTCCCCGTCAGGTTTTCTCAGCATATTAAACTTGCAAGTCACTGCAATGCTATACCTGACACACCTGACTGCATAATTCCCTATTCTTCCTTCCTGATCTCTCATTTAGATTCTTTTTACTTGTTCTTTAACATTTTGGTGTTCATTTCTTCAGCAATTCAGTGTTTGCTTCTTTAAAGAGTGTCAGTAAACTCACTATCAAAAGACACTGATCTGTACATCCAGACTAGCATAGAAATGATCAGAATTTGGCTGTAAAAGACTAAATCACAACTGTAGAAAATGTAAAACTCTTTAGCTATTCCAAGAAAGTGCTAGGTAGGCTCAGCCCCTGGCTTTAAAGAACAGTTCTTTGCTATCCAAAATACACATACTGCAGAAATCAAGGACTGGATGACAGACCAACAAGAAAGAAAAAGACTGTAGTATAAAAACCATTTCAAAAATATTCTGGTTATGCAGGCATCACATAGAATAGACACTGAAACATATACAGCCAAGTTCTGGAGATCAAAGAACATATTTATTGTCTTGTTTATTAAGGTCAATTTAAATTTCTCAGCAGTGATCAAACTTTGTAGATCTCATTGCAGGAATGAGGCTTGTAGCTGTGAGATATGTGTGTGGTGAAGGGATCTCCATGGCATATGTCCTGAGATAAGCAGAGAAGGGATTTCCCAAAGGCAGGCTGATGGGGTAATAAGTTATCAGACCATGATCACTGCCATCAGCCACTTGGAATAGGGAGTGACACCAACATGTCACAGTTCTATTCTGCCCCTGCATGAAACCCACAGGCTTTGTATTCTCTCTCTTTGTAATTGTCATTTACATATAATGTTCTAACCCCCCCATTTATGACATCAGTAACAGGACATTTGACTACAGTCTCACCTCCACTTCTCCCAAAAGTATAAACTGACATTTGAAATCCTCCATGGTGGAGGAGGAAATATCCCCTTGCAGATAAGTTGATATATTTGCTCCTCTCTCTTACACAAAACAGTGACACCTCTGGTAAGATTTGTGTGTCCCCTTTTAACTTGGGGACAGTTCTGCAGAGAGCTAGACTGATATTTTGCAGATCTAGTGCATTTATCACATTATCTAGAACAATTTATCGCTGCAATAATAAGAATCTGGAATCTGTTGCTTGTAATAAACCACACTATTGGTGAATCTGTGATCATGAATGAGGTCAGAGTGTAACCCTCATTATTGGTTCTTCTGGGATCTCATTATGTGCAACCACATTTATAGTGCCATGTGGGGTATTGGAAATTCAGCCCAGCTGCAGTGAGCACCTCTGAAACCTGAGGACCAGCTGGAAAGCAAGGGGGGTTATTGTCTGCCAAAGTTCTGTCCTCCTACCACAACACTCATTGGCACTGTTCTGGCTCACCACTGGATCTCTCAAGTTCCCAGGCTATGGGAATCACATTGCAGAGTACAATAATAGCTTCTGAATATTATAGCAAACACACTTTGAGAAAATATAAGATAAAAATAATGTAAATAGTTGAGTGTATTAAACAATATCATCACAGGAAAATCCAGGAACATAATGCACTGTGTATAATTACTATGCTGGGATGTCACATTAATGACCATACTCCACATTGAAAGATAATTTTCCTAGGACTCATATCTGCATTCTGCCATTTTTGAGTTCCTGGTAGGACTATTCACAGTGCATGTGTGCTTAAAACTGACATATTCTGAACATTAGGTGTTCTTTTAATGATGTTTGTTACATACAGCAGAATACAAGATTTCAGATTTAAAACATGTTTCCTAGCTCATCCCACTATATAGATCAGTGAATTAAACCAGTCTAGCAGAAAGTTAGAGGGATACACAGAAGAAAAAAAGGGTTTATTTTAAGATCAAGTGAAAAAAGGTGTGTCATATTTTCTTGTATACCTAACAATGAATAAACATTTGTATAGTGGGTTACTTACAAAGTACAAGTCATTTTCCATGTGGTCCAAGGGTAGGGAGGAAGAGGGCAAGGAAGCTGACTAAAAAGAAGAGAAAATTTATTGAGTCACAACAGATTTGCAGCTTAAAAAGAAAAGCATACTGTCTAAATAAGGAATGCATCTAGCAAGCCAATGACACAAACTCTTCACAAAGGTGCAAAATACAACCTTTTTAGAGAAAGAAAGCTTTTACTCCTAACAGGGAGTTAATTTAGGAAGCTAATTTAAAGAGTTTATATTTCTTTGTAGGGGTATTGCAGCAGGTAATCAACTCCTCAAAAAGATTGAAGACAAATATTCATTTCTGGAGATGCTTGTTTTGTCACATTTCACAGTTGTCATGAAATTTTTTTATTCTTTTGAGAAATTCTCAGAAGATAATGAGAGTGCTTGCTGTGCAAAGAATTTATCTGCCCTTTATTGGGTTTTTGAGTCATCCTTCTCCAAGGCTTCTCAAGAAAATTTATATAAAACATAGCAAAAAGAAATTAGTGTCAGAGGTAGAAGAATGTACTGTATATTATGGGTAGAAAGTAGAGGATATTGTGATTTACTATTGAATATCATAACGGATAGGAGAACAAATTCATAAATTCAAAACAAGCTTGTTTCTTTATGTATCATAAAAACAGATTATTTCTTAAAGGGTGGATTTACTATTTCTGGATTCAGACAGCCTGCCTTGCCAAAGAAAAATGTAACATTCTCTGAAGGATACTTGATAGAAGTGGGCCACAGAATTACTGCTACTGCTAATAATTCTAATAATAAGAATAGCAGAACATGAACAGAAATTGAAAATATTATGTTGCTACAGACAGCATCTATAAAAAGATCAAGTTAAACCATGAGAGAGATAGAAAGACAAGTGTAATTAGCCCACCATGCAATTTTAAAACTAGGCAGAAGAAAGACATGAAATATGGGTTGTCCTGAGATTTTTGTCTTCATATGCCAAAACCACTTATAACTGAAGTAAATTTCTTTTTGCCTCAATAAATAACTCCTATTATTTATTTTAAGAGTTGTTGAGGCACTCCAACAAAATCTGAAAAGTCAGTCATAACTGACTGTGTGATGATATATTACAATAGGTCCTTTTGAATTCTTCCATTGTATAAGAGAAGCTACAAGGAAAAGAGAAACAGTCCAGAAGGAATAAACCCCAGAACTATCAAAGAAATAATATATTAGACAGAAGTTAGAAAAAAGTCTCAAAGAATGATCTCCAGGGAAATAAGTGGAAATACAGAGAGAAGGGAGGAAAAAAAAAAAAGTCCTGGCCAGATAATTGCCTCTAGTTTAGCAAGGCAGAAAAGGGAAAAGAAAGGAGAAACTAAGATGTTATCTTGTCAGTACCCTTCCTCCAGCTATATGATAATCAGTGAGGCCAAGCAGACAATCATTTAGTGCTACAAAGACAAGCTTGGCATTTGGCCAAGCCACTCTAACTCATCACAGGCTAGATCAGACTTTCTCTAAAAGCCAATATCTTTTATTTCCAGTCAGACAGAAAGCCATGTATCTTTGCCTTAAAAGGGGTTCTATGCTCTGGAGGCAGAGACAAATGAATGGAACCTATGGATCCTAAGGAACCATAAAAGCAAATATCAGATTTTAGCTGAAGGAAGATCCAAAGGGTAGAATCCAAAAATTGACTAAACTGTGGCAAAGGATAGAGAGGAGGGAAACAAAAATTGAAACACTGTCGAAAGGTGAGGAATGAGGCAAAAAGGAAGAGAGAAACAATGGAGTTAAAAAGATTGTGGGAAGGACAGTCTGAAGGACTCTTGATAGAGTGGGGTGGGGAGGAGGAAAGAGAGAGGGAGAGGCAAGGAAATAGGGAGGAGATGGGATAAATAAGGGAAAACAACATAACATATGGACCTTTGGATTTTCCACTCATTTTTGTCTTCTGATCTCTCATCTTGCACTGATCTGACTGGACAACTTTCTGAAAAGACTTTGGAGAGTGTGAGGGAGTGTGGCTGTGTGTGCTGCCTTCAGTGATCTTCAGCATCCCCAGTCAGCTGCTAAAGCTCCTATCAGTTTCAGAGAGGAGACCAAATGCTCTTTCAATGTGGGTCATGGAGAGTGTGAAAAGACACTGCATTTCCAAGTCTGAGCAGAAGACATAATCTTTCTTTCAACGACCTAGAAGGTTGTAAATTTAAATGTATTTTCGTTTCTTACTTAGTAAAACTGTATGTGTATTAACCCTTGTTTTGCTCGTGTCCAGCAGTGGCAGCAGAAAGACAACAAGTGCATGCAAAAATATATTCTGCTGGATTGATTTTGATGAAGGTGCATAGTCTTTGCCATTAGCCAAAAATCAAACCTTAATAGCAAGCAAAAAAATTGAATTTTTCAGCAGAGCAAAGAGTCAAAGAGATGTAAAAATAACTTCCTTCAAACTCAATCACCACTGTCGTAATAAACACCTTGTTTCATTGACAAGTTCTGTAACTTGATAAATACTGTAATACTGTATCTTGAATCTTCTTATCGGCAACATTTTTTTAAATTTTGACAGTGTTTTTTTTTCATTTCATGCATCTGTGAATTCACTATTATATAAGCTTAGTTAAGAAGGTTTTTAGTCCTTCATCTCATTTGTAATTAAGCTTAAATCCTGATTTAAGCTTGAAGAGCATCAGGGGCACCAATACCCCTTCCCTTACCCTAGGTTTGCTTCAGGTGGGACTCTCTTTAAATGAGAGATGCATAAATCTAGAGAATGATTGAGTAAATGTGTGGAGCAAATTTCAGAGGTCTACATGGAAACATGGACCTCAGAGAAATATAGAGTGACTGAACAAGTTGTTTGGACAGGTGGATAATTTAAAGTAAACAGATGATGAACAGCATATATGTTCAAAAAAAGTCTGCCTGAAGTATTCCATCATTATCTGTAAGAAAAAAATACCCACTGTTGTAAATTAGCCACCAGACAATGCACAAGTACTGAATAAAACCTTCCAAACACATCTGAATTTGTAATAGGACCTACTTCATTGTATTATGACACACAGCCCACCAAAAAGAGGAAAGCTGCCACCAGAATAGGCATCGAGTCATTAAGTTTGGAAAAGTCCTCTGAGGTAAAGGAGTCAACCATTAACTCAGTTCTGCCAAGTCCATCACCATGCCATGTCCCTAAGCAGCATAGCTACATAGGTTTTGAACCCTTCCAGGGACAGTTCTTTCACTGTTTCAGTGCTTGTCCACCCTTTCAGTGAGGCAATTTTTCCTGATATCTGAACTAAACCTCCCCTGGTGTAGCTAGAGGCCATTTCCTCTTGTCCAGTCACTTGTTAATTGGGAGAACAGCCCAACCCTCACCAATAGCTACACCTCCTTGTCAGGTGGTTATAGAGAGTGAGAAGGTTTCATTTGAGCCTCCTTTTCCCCAGGTCAAACACCTCCAGCTCCATCAAGTACACCTCATCAGACTTGCCCTCCAGACTTTTCCTCCCCAGCTATGTCACCCTTTTGGCACCTAAAGCCACGGTTTAATAAAAGCATAAACAAAGTTAAAGAGACACTGAATATTCTGCATGGAATACTAACTTTGATTATAAGCATAATAATTATATTTATTATTTAAAAATTGTGGAGGATGCATTTTACATCTATGTTGCAAAATAAAGTAGCATGTTTTAATTAAGAAAATTATGAAAAAATGTTTTTGTCCTGCATAGAGACATAATTCTTAGCAAAAAGTAAACAGAAAGGTGATCAGATAATTAAATCCCAATCAGATTGATCTTGAATAGCAAAAATCCTTATTGTCAGTAGGTCAAATTTTGAAGACAAGAAATATAGAAAGACCTCAAAGTCATGAGCACATTATACACTGATCAAATAAGTGTTAAGTAACAAGACATCTAAACAAAAGTAAAGGAAAGCAAGTAAAACTGGGGTTACCATAAAAGTAATGTCACAACTAACAGTGTCAAAACCAGGAGAGCCACTGAAAATAACTTCCCTCCCACAGGTACAGAAAAAGCAGCCCTTCCACCCAAAGGCCTTAGCTGCCAAAATCAAAGCAAATATAAGATATAAAAGTAATTTTTTTTTCCAGATAAAACCTTGAAGGTGCTATTCAGGTTAATAACTATATAACCTGTCATTTGACCACAGTAAGAATGGAAATTAGTACGTTCATCAACTGAGATATGACAGTGAGGCAGAACAAACACCAAAACAATAGAAATTTACTAGCTAATGGCAGTGAATTACAGGTCCTTCATCACATAAAAGTGGGCACTCCATTTGCCTGGAGATGCAACAGAGTGTAAGAATATAATTTGTGCAGATACCATCATTCAGAGCACTGCTGTCTCTAGCAAAATTGAATTACAAAGTTGGATTAGAAAAATCAGTGGCTAGGAGAATAGAAAAAGCATGCATGTTTGAGAGAGAAGCTCTTGGCAGAGTTTAACTACATAAGAGTTACAATCCTGAAAATCCTCATTATTCAGTTACTTTCCATAGAAACAGCTTAATTAACACTTACGAAAAACATCTCAGTATTTTGACATATCTCTGCTCTCTCTCCTACTAGACTGCTTCTTAGATCAAGGTCCTCTCTAAAGATGCCAGGACCCAAGCAGTCTAGCCCAGGACATTCCAGTATCTGCACCTCTGCCCCATTTAATCCTTACATCCCAGCAGCATTGGGACTCCAACCAGAGTAAGGGTTTCAGGCCTCCCCACCTCCTTCCCCTACTGATGGAAGCAAGGAAATCTTTAAAATCATAGCTATGTTTTCTGGTTTTCCCCAGCAAAAGCAGAAGATGAAGATTTTCAAAACTAACCCAAAACTTTCTTCAGCTCTTTGCTTGCAAAGCGGATTCCAGGTGCTGTGCTGTGCTGAAGCACAATGCAAGCCTTTTCAGGGTGTCAGAATTTCCCCATGCTAAAATGGAACTCACTAAAAATGCTGAGTTTTTAGTTGCTCTCCAAGCAACTCACTTTCAGATCAGATGCATTTTTCTGTTGAAAGATGTATTTTTTCACAAATGCACAGTTGTCTTGTTCAGTTGGGGTAGTGGAAAACAGTTTATGAGTAGATATTCCGTGTCAAAACCAAACATGTTTTCTTGAATACTGTTTTAAAAGAATTAATCTGAAGCTTTTCTATTAACATTAATGAACACTATTCATTTAAATATCCTGTAAAAAGAGAGAATGGACATTATCAGTGTATGAATAGTCAGCAAGACTTACAAATTGCAGTAGCCCTGAGGAAAATTCTTATTCTAAATGAGTCAATGTGTGATTCAAAGTGGCACATCAGGGAAGCATATTCCATTTTATGTTGCTTATGATGGATTATAATTTGTTTGCCAGTGATTCTGTGTTTTCATTGTTAGCAAGTGTGCATCTGCTGCTTCAGCACTCCAAGGTACCAGCTTCAATTAGTGTAAAATTAAGGTATTTATGTCTACCATGCCAATAGAATGGAGGAAATGGATAATATCGGTCAGTTTATATCTCAGTTAAATCAGAGGTATGGGTTTTTAAAAGGCAAAAAATTCTTTTATTAACACAAATACTGCACACATATCAAAGTCCTGTGTGTCTTTGGGTATGGTAGAGGCTAGGTACCAGGAGTAAAATAGAATGTATTTATTCTACTAAATTCGGTGCCAGACTGCCATTAATAAATGAAATAACATCTTGAAACAGAGACAGGTCATGTCTTCTCAGTTTTGGAGCTGCCATCATTTTTGGAGTCCTTGCACAGCACCCATGAGAAGTCAAGCTCATTGTTGTCCTCATATAGGCTTGTGTTTATGGAAGATCTTTTTCCCTCTCTTTAATTCCAAGTCTTTGATAAATTTTACTAGTTGATGAAATAATAGAGAGTCCTGCAATAAAATATGTCTCTAGTCTGCATAATTCCCCCTGGGTTTAATGCCACCCAGACTTAGCTTCCCACTCCTTCCACTGCTCTCCTTTCTTTCACCCTCATCACATCCACACAGTCACAGACCCAAAGGACACCATCCTTAAACAAGTGGGGGAACAGAGAACAAACATCCACCATCACCTCTCGATCTTTCCTTTAGACTCATTGATATTCCAGTTATCTATGGTCAGTATCTTCACATCCTGATTTAGTTAAAACAGACACTGCTTGTCAGGGAGCTGGCTCTGTAGAGATTGTTCTTTGAAGTCTGCATGATAAAACCTCAAACCTTGACTGAGGCAACCTAGATGTGTGAAAACAGTACATCCAATTTAATACCCTCATGGAAAATTCCTTACATCTCTTTTGCTTCCTCAAAATGAGGTTTAACACACATTCAAACACACATTTCAGAATGATATCTCAAGTTCATGTATAATCCCTTATTGAAATCTTTCCCAGAAAAGGGTGGGAAAATCCTGGAGTTAATTTAATATCAGTATCATTATCAGTACCAGTACAGTCACCATAACTGTCAGTACACAGGGCACACAGTTTGCTAAATTGATTGATTGATTAATTGATTGATTGATTGATTGATTGATTGAAGAAATCTTGCAGAGAAACTGCTAGAAAAGAAAAGCTAAACATGGGAAGAGAGCATAACCTGAGTTGTCATTTAGCACATTAGAAGCTGATACAGATAAGTTCAGAAAAGAGGTGACTCCATCCATTTTTCTGACTCACCAGCCCATCATAAGAGAGTCATATGTTTACTGCTCTAATTAAAAATATCTCTTTAAGTGGTTAGAAATAATGTAACTTCCTTTGCATTCACCATAGTACTGGTTTTGTTGCCTTTTCTTGACTTGAAATACTACTAACTACCTGCAAGTACTTCTATTGGCTGGAATAGCTACACATCACAGGTTGAACCTGTCACCAAGGAACTCTAAAATCAGGGATCTGATCAAGAACGAGGATTCTCGAAAAATTTCTCTCTGAAGGTCTAAACATTATGTGTGTTGAGCATCTCAGACACTCATCAGCATCTAATGTAGTCAGGAGCACATCTAGCATAATGCTTCCCACAGGACCTCTATTATCTCACCAGAATTCAGCTCATTTACATGAAAACCTTGATGTCTCTTTCTCTCCACTGCTACTTCAGAAAACCAGTGGAGAAATCATTAATAGGAATTTTTTTACTAAAGACTAACTGATAAGGGCAGGAAGTATGAAGAATGCAAATGTCACTCCTGAAGTACTCTTAGAGATGCACTCATCTAAGAGCAACCTAAACAGAATGTTAAGAGATCCTCAGTGTTTTTCAAATGACACTGTCAGCATAATTACAGAGAAGCAATCCATACAAAGCCCATGTCTAATACACTCCAGAGCTCCAGAGATGAAATTATTTAAGCTCATATGTTAGTTCTGAAAAACATGTGAGAAGACATGTATCTTCTCTGCAACAGGCAGAATTGTACACATTTATCAGTAGGTTTAAAAAAGCTCTCAGACAGCTGTACAGGTGTTGCAAATTTCATAAAATATGGCTTCTTATCTAATCCTACTGCTGTGAACTGTGGCACAGTGGCTGAGCTAGTGAATGTTTCCACAAGAATAAGGGAAAGGGAAACAGTGCAAAAACTTTGGAGTCCTTACTAGAAAATAAATAATGTGTAGCCTGTAGCAATCAGCAATCAGACACTCAGACTTGCAGCTCTCAGAAATTTGTTTAGAAAAAGAGGATATGCTTTCTAGGGACATAACTGTGTACTGGTAGGAAGAGAATGGCAAGTGTGATTTCTCAGAGAAGGTATT
The DNA here is from genome assembly GCA_013398595.1 of Tychaedon coryphoeus. Lineage (NCBI taxonomy): Eukaryota > Metazoa > Chordata > Aves > Passeriformes > Muscicapidae > Tychaedon > Tychaedon coryphoeus. The sequence continues at coordinate 325,180 of WBND01000236.1, read as the reverse complement.
AAATTTTCCCGAAGAACTGGAAAACATACAAGGAAGTGCTGAGTGCTGAAGTTGCTTGAATGTCTTTCTATATTTATTTAATGACTTAAAACTTTTTTCAAAAGTTGTGTGCTTTAAGCAGACTTCAAAATACTTGCTGTAAGGTATATGTGGTAATCATTCCTGTTTCATAAATTTTACCTTAAATTTGTGACTGTTGAGTTCAACTCCATAGTAATATAATAGGACAGTGGGTGATTGGTTTGGTTTTGACTCTGTGTGGTCACAAATTACCTTCTTATTTTAGTCATAATCTTCAGAGGTTATCATATAAAAGGGGGTTTTAAGAGACAGAAGATAATTACAGGTAAAAATGTTTCACTGTTCATTTGAGAGAGAGAGAAAAACAGAGAAACAGAGAGAGGGAGAATGCAGATTAACACTGCACACTCATTTCAGAAGAATGTGTATTACCACAAGAGAATGGCTCATTTTCTTCTGTGCCATCCACTGTCTCTGCTTAAGGAATCATGTACCACGGATGTGTTGCTCACTTTGGAGATTAACATCTCAGCCATCTCTCCATTCTAAATATTATTTTACCATAAACAGAAATAAAGCAGTTAGAAGATTTCCAGCATTTTTTTCTGAACTGCCAAGCCAGAATCCCCTGATCTTAAGGCCATTAGATGATGCAAGATTATGGAGCAAGAAAGATCCAGGACAATTTACCTTGCCCTAAAAGAGTCCAACATAAAAATCAGCAACAAATAGTTTCTACAACTTCTCGGAGAGTAAACTATTCTACCTATTGCCTCAATAACAATGACCTACTGCTTTCCTTTGTTACTCTTACACCTTCTGAAATTCATATAATTTCCACATATAATTTCCACAACCTTCTCTTCCTTGTTTCACAGCCCATATAAACTGGGTCAATACAGTAAGGTAAAGATGCAATAGAAGAACTTGTTTATGACATTGGAAGACACAGAAAATTATAATATTTTCCTTTTTTACACTTGCTGGCTATAATTAATTGTAGTAAGGAATATATTTAACATTAGATTTTGGAGGAAGTCACCTTTTGCTATTCTTCATGTTTTATTTCCCATTATAGGAGACCAGGCACTTTTGAGGTGCCGTATACTATAGTCCTGAAAAAATGAAGGTTATTTAAGAAAAACATATGGTTTTCCAAAAAAAAGCAGATAACTGATACTTCCAAGCAACTAATTCAATCAAAATCCACAGAGGACTGAAAAGGAGCATCTAAAATTTGAATAGCATAGGGGGCTATTGAGGTAACATTTTCTTTATAATGTCATTGCCTTGTTCCCCTTTGAACTGAAATAAGAGGAGGGAAAAGGATGTGGCACATTTTGAAAGATTTTCTTATATTGCATTAGCAACTACCCTTTTCATTTAACATTTTTCTTTTAAATTGTTAATATTGATTTTTTTACACACAATCCAGTACAACAATCACTTGTGGAAGACTTTGTTCATAATTGCAATGACTTCTGTATTGTACTAGAGAAGATGAATATTGATGTCACTGCCTTGAGAATTTATAATGTAATAAAACACTGCTGTACAGCACAGACTGTCATTGTTCACCAACCTCACTCAGTTTGAGCAATGCCTGTTAGAATACTTGAGTGATTTTCTCACTAGTAAATGGTATTTTTACAGGGACAGCACCACTCTGTAAGCACATGTGTTTTTCTCTATTGTGATGTATGAACAGGGACATGAATAATTCTCTGCAGAATTAATTTTAGCTTTGCAGCATACTGTGGACTAATACCAGTAAATAGAGGAATATGTGGAAAAAGGCATTAAGCAACATGATTCTGGAATGTTTTTTGCACTTTCTGAGGTTTACAAGTGATGAGTGTTGGCTTTAATTGCAATATTTAATGGAGAAAAATACCTGAAGCGATTTTAAGAGATTATTACTTTGTATTATTATCATCATTATTATTATTACTTACATAGCAGCAAATTAGTTGCTTATCACAGTACTGATGACAGAGGTAAGCAGGAAACAGCAACTAAACCCTGTGATTTTATGAATAGTGATCATTCAACTATATAAAAAAACAATTAAAAATCAAAAGGTGTATAAGCAGTTTTGCATTTTCTTGATCAAATTATGTGACACTATTTTTGTGGATGGTGAGGAATGTTGTGGATGTTAAGCAGCTGCTCTTTGGGAAAACCATGGACAGAAGGGGAGGCATAATCTAGAAGGATTTAGGACAAACTAGCATTCTCACAGGAAATGGAGAGCTGGACATGAGAGGCACAAGAAAGAGGAAAGACTTCTAATTTTCATTCAGTCCAATCTCATGTAGGAAACAGGGCAAGAGAAGTTTTGGATTTATTGGCTAAAAAAAAGTGGAACTCCCAATCTACAACTACACATCATGGTTTGAAGGAATCCCACAATTTTTCATCTTCCAGTCTTAAAACATTAGTTCCTCTCCTACATATCCTTTCTTTTCAGGTCTTGGGCAATTGGAGTCCCAGATGTTTAATATTAGATTATTTTTCCCGTTGTTCAAGGTGACTGTATGTCTTGGGTTACAATGTATGATGTAACCAAAAGTATGTATTCTATTACCATATTCATAAGATGATAAAATAGGTGGGGCAGTGATCTTGATCTTCTCCATGACTCAGCCCTGATAACACCCTCTGGGGAAGCAGCAGCCACTGTGTGGGGCGCCATCTCCATTAGGGGCCATCAGGGTCTCACTGCACGACTCACAGAATTACATCATCCCATTGTGAGATACTCTACCCAGGGGGAGGAACCAAGCATTCCTACCTGGATAAAATCTGAGGGTTGGAACACCACGTGGCATTACCACTGGATTCTCAGAGGACAAGAGCTTGATAACCACCATTGGACCTCCAGAGAAGGACCAGACCTTTCTCCATGATCACCACTTAGACAAAACCATGCCCATCACTCCAGCAGAGCTGTTACCACCACCCTGACCAACAGAGTGTCAGGTCATATTCAGACTTTATCAGTTTAAGTTAGTGTTTCTGTACTATTAACTTTATTTTAATTTTCCTATTAAATTGTGGTTATGACTTGGAATGTCCCACTGGTTTGCTCTCAAGCTAGTACACTGTAGCAGAAAACGCCAATGAAGAGGTAAGTCAGTTGTTTTGGAAATACCATCTGGTATTCATGAAGCTGCCTTCTTAAATATGGACTAATCTCCCTCATATCAGTGAAAAGCATTCCACTTACTTGACTTAAGCAATGATCGGCCCCAGAGTAACATCAGGTCCGTGGTCTTGCAATATTACCTTTCCAAATCTTTAATCACTGGAAGCAACAGATTATGCTGTTCAAGGCAGTTCTTGCCCTAAAACATCTCAGTTTATTAGAGGTCTCAATTTATTAGGTCTTTCTTATATCATGTGCAAGAACAGGCAAATTGCGTGATTATTAGCAATTCCTATTATTCCAATTATTAGCACGATTATTTGCACTCGAGATCTCCATTTCTCAATTTGTAACTGCTGGCCTCAGGGGCTTCATCAGCTCTGTTACAGATGCAGTGAAAGCACATTCACACTCACAGCTCCAACTTCCCATTCCTTCTGCATTCTGAGCTGCTGGAGGAGCATCCATGGCACACCCTCACCACACCAAGAGGGAAGTTGCCCTATTGCTTTCTCCAGTGTCCACATACATGATATCTGAATGAGAACTCTGAACTAATGCTTAAAATGTAAAAAAATTGTTTATGTCAGGATATGATGTTTCAAATTTATCACAACATCATTAACACTACTACAGATGGGATTTATGTTGTGGGAGGTTTTGAATGAGGGTCATGAATCTTCCATGTAATTTGAGGCACAGGGTTTTGGGGGTGGATAGAGGTTATAAGAAAATATTCACTGATCCAGAAATTATTATTTTGGTCCAGCTGTACTCCCAAGTAATGCAGTTAAAACATTTCCCTGCTGAAAAACAAACACCCTAAAAATCAAAACCTTTAGTTCCATAAATTTCTGTACTAATATAACTAAGTACCATACATTTCTGTACTAAATCTGAGTACACAAAACTAAATATTTCATTTCTCTTTTAATAATGTTTCTAAATATGATCACATATCAGTCATCTCATATTTTCCTAATAAGGAAAATGCAGGGTTTAATGTTAATGGTAAGGTTTTATCCCTCAGTATTATGCTCTGAAAATGCATACCTGAAAAATGTATGTTGATACATACAAATGTTTATCTGAGCAACCCTTATTAGAGAATTGTTTTCTCTCATTATCATGATTGAGTCCAAAGCATCAGTGAAATCTAATTTCTATTCTTTTGAGAAATGTTAAAGGGCAAAATGGTTCCTTGTCAGTCACCATGATATTTATTTCTAACAATGCAGACTGGAAAATTGTGATAATAACAAAAGAGATATTTTTATGAATACCTGGAAAAAGCATTTTTCATGAAAAGCCATAGATTTGTTTAGTGGAAAACTGAGACTGAAGCTTCTTGCAATCTTATTCTTCTCATGAACTGTTTCCATTGGTTTCATGAAAAATATTTTACAAGCTAGATACCGAAGGGAAAATAAATGAGTTGATGTCTAACATTTCATTGCAACTGGAAATATCATTTATAGAGATGTTATTTCATTTCATTTGCCTAACAAGCAAGGTCTTATCTTCTTAATAGCTTGTGAAGGAGTCCTTTTCTTTCCTTTTTAAAGGTCAAACACAAATAAAATTGTATAATCGGTTACTTATCAGTACTCTTCTACAACATGGACAAACTCTTAAGTGCAACTAACAAACCATCTTTTTTTATTTGGAAAAAAAACATCTTTTAGAGATTGTTTTAAAATTAACCACTCTTAAAGACTGTTACTGCCCACTGTTCCCCAAAATAGTTTCTCTTCTCCCTGTAAACAATGGTTCGGTATGACGGCATTTTGGCTGTTCCATAGATAAGGAATTGTAAATTCACCCTTTCCAGCCTCTTTTTCCAGGGTAAAGCACTGGGGATCATCAGTCCAGAGGATGGGCACAGGCTGGACTGGCAGAGTGCAGTATTTTCAGACTTCCTATGGAAAGAAGAACTTTCAGTATAAAGGGAGGTGTTGTGGAAAGGTTAGCACTGAGTGTGACAGATTACAGATGTGTCCTCCTTTTCCTGGAAATTTCCTTCATAGACACCATTGACATTGCCTTTCCCAAGCTTCATAAAAGAAATAAAGGCATAAAATGTCTGAATTGTAGCTCCCTATACAACTTCATGTTTTCACAAACATTTTATTCTGGTTTCATAAGCAAAGGCAGCAGAAAGAAACCTTATATTTAGCACAAACTCCCATGAGTCTCCATAAGGATTAAGGAGGTGCTTAGAGGAGCTGTTATTCAGTAGTTTTGTATTTACTATTCCACTTAGTAAAATTTCAGGAGAAGACTGTAATCTTTCAAAAAACTAAATTCAAATTATTTAAAATTCTTCACACACACACACAAAAAAGATACATTGTAATTCTGGAGGCTTATCAAAGCATGACATGACAAACCAAGTATAGGGGAAGACTCAAAGAATAATGCCTGGTACATTATCCTGTTCAGTGATGGAAATAATTCCATTTTACAGTTAATGCTATATAGTTTTCTGTATGCATTTTGGGATTATAACTACACTGCAGGCAGTAAAAGTATACACTATCTCTTTCTTCCTTCAAATTCTTAGTAAAGTAACAAGCTCCAATGTGTTCACAGATATTTGTGTTTCTAATTGGATTTCTTCTAGGCCACCTACTCAGAACAACACAATTGAGATGCCTGCAGCAGCCACATCCTGGGTATACATTGCATAAACAGCACTGGGAGTTCAGTAAAGAGCTGAATCACACAACAGGTTTCACAAACAGGAGCCTTCATTTGGTAAAGGTGAAAACATTAGTCCCTCAATTCCCAAATTGTTTTTCTCTTTGAAACACTAGAAGATAAGTGATCAAGATGAGGACAGAAGGGAGCCGATCAATTTTTGCTTTCTCTTTAGTATTTATCTAGGTATTGGTTCTAAAATATGTTAAATAAATGTAACAATACAAATTGCAGATTATTATATGCAACACTCACAGTAAATAGTATGAGATTACAACAACAGTGGGTATAAAATGGACTAGAATGAGACAAAATATACTGCTGCAGTAAAAAAAAAAAAGTCCAGTACAGTGAGAAGGCTCTGAAATCAAAAGTCCTTTAATAGCATGATGTTGTTTGAACAGCTAAAATGGATTATGATCCCTCTGGGCAGGTGTGTACTTTAGCATCCCACATTGTGTTAAAGAAGATAAAAATTCAAGAAGCAACTGCCATCAAGAGACAACCTTCAAATAGATTTTCTCTGTTGGCAAAATTACCACTTATATTTTCCACTTTACAAAGAAATACAAAGCTGTGGGTTTGTATTAGAATAGATTTTTACTCACGCCAAGAGAACTGGATAGCTAGATAAATAGATTGCAGTAGACAAACACTAAAATTTTATGTACATGCACATGCCTTAGTTGCATCAAAGGTCAAAAAAAGCTACTGTGTGAGGCCTCTAAGAGTATAAATGTAAAAGTTAAGATTTCCTGTCAAATTAGTTCTTTGTTTGCCATAGGAAGTGGTGCTATCTGTAGGTGTTATGCTGATTATCCTAGTACTTTAAATTCTCTAGCACCTCTGTTAAATAGAGCTTCCTCAGATGTTTCATGTTAAAGCAATCCCCTGATTTGCCATTTGGGAACTAGTCTGAGCTAGTTCGTGTCTCTTAGAAATGTAAGTTTAATTTTGCTGACCCTCTCAAAACAGAAACAGAATGCAGAAGAGGGGCAAACAAATGGGTGAGGGTAAAAGACAAGGGAGGAGACAATTTAGAATCAAGATTTACAGATCCTTCAGTGTCACTCCTTGAGGATTGCTGCTAGCAAGGAGCTATCTCCTTTCCAGCAGAAGCTACCAGCCTATATAACACTAAGTAGCAGTAGATGTAGTCAACCTGGCTTACCAAGTCTTCCTTTATGTTCATGGACTAACTACCATGTGTACTACGAGATTTTCTTATGCATAATTTAATTTATCAATGACAATTTAATCAATTGTCATCTCCTTTTCATTAAAAAAAAGGCAATGCCCTTATTAGGAAAAAAGTCCCACATGAGATGTTTCCAAACCCAGAAGTGCCAGTTCATCTCAGTGAAACATTTAAGATCTTTAAAAAGGGCAAATGTACTTTCCCCCTATTTACATTCTGGGAAATTGTCTAACCAATTAAAAAATTACACCCTGCATGGGCATTTTCACAGAGAACATTTTAAGCTGTGCAATCTTCTAAGAAACTGAAAACAAAACCTTAATACAAAAACGAGTCAGATGCAGACCCTGCCTACACATGCCATGGAGGGGAATCACCCTGGCATGTCTTGCTGCTCAATGCCTGAGCAAAGGTTTTGCTCCAGGAATATTGAGTTGAGGCTGTGTAAAATACATCAGTATCTCCAGATACAGACAGCACAGCACTGCAGGGAGATACATCAGGCTCCCTCCACCAGTCCATGTCTTCTGAGGAGCACTGAGGAGGAAGGAGAAGGCAAGGATATTTCTTCCAGCCCAGTGGTTTCAGCAAATGGTAAGCTGCCAATGTGCTTCTCACATTCATGATCTGCAGTAATATAAAATTACTTTCCTTTTTAAGGAAAAAAAAACCTCCTAAATACCCCTGTACTTATACCTGCACTTGTGAGTGTTATCTTTAGCATCCAAGGCAGATGGGCTCTGTTGGACAGGAGCAGTGAGGCCCCACAGACTCTTAGGATGCTCCATGCAATGATATTCCTACATTGGCTCCATCAGTCCACCACTGCAAATGTCTCACGCATTTTTTTCCTCTGCTTTATTAGGCAGTGTAACACATTATTTTCTGCATTCTCTTTTAAAATTCATCTTATTGCTTACAAATCCTTCTAATAAAAAACCCCAAAACAGCCCCATCATATTCCTTTCTCTTTAGCACGTGTGTGGTTTCCTTCCACTTCAGTTTTTGTTCTTCTCTGCACCACCTAAAAAACCTTTCTGTGCAGCCTCTGCTGGCACTCTGGGCACATGCTGTCTGTCCTGCAGGACCTTGGTCTCACCCAGTGAACTGAGTAGAAGGGTAGGGAGCATCCACAAATGCAGGGGAAATGAAAGGCTGCTCTGTCCCTGGGGCCCAGGAGGGCTGATGCACAGATTATCCAGCTGGATGTTGTGGGTATCCACATACACAGGAAAAACCTGTGAAGTACTTCCAATACACTTAGGCAAGAAGACTCAGCAAATACTGAAATTTCCAAGCTCTTAATAGAGTTCTGCCAGGTACTTGTACAATGACAAACACCTAGGCTAATCATATGGTCAAATGTGAGCCCATTTCCTAGAGATGGTGAAAATTGATGATTCTGTTGATTCGTATTTTCAACACTTCTTCAAATCACAGATATGCTAGAGGTGCCTCACAAATAACTGTTTAATATTTTTAAGAGTGTGGGGGGATTTAAAAGCTAATTTTGTTTTGCTGAAGCCTTCCAAAACTGTTTTTACCTGTCAATTTTTGGGCAATATTCCATATCTACACTAGGTCTAGATGAGACTCTGATAGCTCTGCACCTGGTGCGCTTTACTCCAGCAGCACAAAGATTATACTAGTTTCTAATTAATTTGGTTAAGGAGCTGTTTGCATTTTTTTCCCCAAAATTCTAATGTGAGGAATATATTGGGATAGTTTTCAGTCCATTAAAAGTTTTTAACATCATGAACTTGATCAAGAAAGAAAGAAAAAGTTAATTTCCACAGGAGTTGAAAATATGATGGAGATACAATTTATTTTCTAAATAAAGAAAATATTATGCATTTGGATGTTAAAAATGGCTCATTCTTCCATTAGTACAACACTTCAGCTTTTAATGGTGCTATTACACTTACCCTGGATTCTGGCATACATAGTAAGAAACCTTTAAAATTACTTGCAGTTGAACTGAGTTGGCTTTTAAAACCATCAAAACTATGTAAATTGCAATGCAATACAAGAAAACTGGCAAAATGGGATGGAAGTGCTGTGAAAAGAAACTGATGTTGTACTCCTGCCATCTTGTGGCTCTGTTGCACAGAGCCCTAAGAACATAAACTCATTCTTTTCTATACTTCAGCTAAGTTCCAGTATTAGCTCTCCTAGTCCCTGCCTGTGGCACAGGATTGCCAGTGGCAGTTGTGCACACAGGAGCAGTTCAGATAAAACATAGCCATGTATCAAAAAAAAAAAAAAACCACTATGTATCAGGACAACATACCTGGAAAGAGAAAGAAATTCTTATTTTGTAGACCTCTTTACTATTCTGGGCTCCAGCCATGCTTTCCCAAATGAAAGAAAAATGCACTTTATTGCATTTATAGAAACATGAGTATAACTAATATATACATTTACCCGTATATAAAAGTATTTTAATGTATTTTTCTCCTATAAATGCATACATTTGTACATATATGTACCATTCAAAATGTACGCATTTAAATACCTATGATTCTTAGTTGGTCCTGTAGATGTCAGAAGATAAAGTACATAAAGCCTTACTTATTTCAATTTCACTCCTTCCTTAGAGAATCAAGACATATGATTACTTTCCCCACAAGTGCTGCTTCCAGGAGCTGCCACATCAACTCAGACAATCTGACCTGAATGTAAACCATTTAACTCAATTCAACAAACCCTCATCTTTCCATTCAGATAGATTCAGGCTGAAATGAAATATTGAGCTTGTTTTCCCAATTGGAAATCAAAACATTGCAACAGAATTGAAACCTAAGCACTGAAAATATAAATTTTGCAGATTTTGGTTTGTTCAGCTCATTGAGGTCACACTCAGTTTACATTAGAAAAGCCTTAATCAGATCTAATTAAAAGCCACCAGCTGATCTATTCAGTATGAACAGAAACTGCTGGCTTCCTTTGTTTTACCTTGGAGCCCAAACATAGAAACCACCAATTTTTCTCTGTCTTGAGAAACTTCAAGCCTGACCTTGAGAACTTCAAGCCTGACCACATGAAACCAAGGCTTACATGGTTCATCTGTCACCAGTTCCATAGAGCCAATACACACACCCACACAAAAACCAGAAAGAAATTAGAGTGTGAGCAATGAGTGACCAGGTTCTTGAGGTCCCCCATGACTTCTTGAAAAGAGGCCATGATATGGGAATTTAGCAGGTAGTACCCTACAAAGAAGGACCATGCAATTCCTTTTGCAGAGAAGCAGTAAAGTGCTTGCCATTCCATCCTGGCCATGTCCTATGACAATATATTAGATGCTCTTAATTTTTATGCAAAAGGACTGGCACATTAGAGCACTGCCAAGACCACTCAGCTATAGATAGCCCTTTCTCTTCCTGATGGAGAAGGAGAACTATATTTGGAGAGAAAAGATTAAATCAGCATCTTCAGGAGACTATAACTAGGAACACCATTCAAGAATTTTTACCATGGTAAAGAAATTACAGCTGTTCACTGAGAGGATATTGCTGGTTCAATTAATACTCTTTGGTGCCAAGGGGCACAAATAGTTAGCAACTGTGATAATTTCTCACACACAGCTGGGATGAGTGGTTAAAATGGAAACTGAAAAATCTATTTGACTCCTTGACTCTGTACAGGAGTGCTTTACCAACAGTGAAAACAGTCCCAACACAGGGACAGTACTGACTCATGTGATTGGAAAATACAGATCAAAGACCCCCATCCCACTATCATTTTAACAAAGCAGCTGCCTGGGACTGGAAAACTTTAGTCCCTTTTTATGATCACCATAACTGTGACTCAAAGGTGTGCTATCCCCCCAAAAGTGACTGTGACATGCATTATCAGCAAACTGCTTTGCACTCACAAGTGTTCAGTGTGCAAATGCTTCTCACTTTGATTCCCCAGAGCTTTATCATAGACAGATGAGCATCTTTACTATATTGTAACCCTCAGCACAAACAGATGATTGTTAGTAAAAAAAAAAAAAGATGATTCTTACTTTAAAAGTTTGTCACGCCCAGGCAAAGAGACTTTTTTAGAGATTATAGATCTGTATAACTTGTAAAAGACCTCTGGAAGCTGCTCAAAGGATGAACTCAGCTGGTTGCTTAGCTGAATTATGGACACCTCCAAGGCTGGAGATTACACAATCTCTTTAGAACATCTGCTCTATTATTTGAATAAACTTATTGCAAAAAAAACAAAGAAACTCTAGTATCTCATTGGAGTTTTCTGTACTGCTCTTTATGCCCATTATCTCTCAGCCCTTCACTGTTAACTGAAATAAGACTCTGGCTCCATCCTCATTATACTTGCTCATTCACTGTCTGAAAGCAGCAGTTAAAATCCCCATCTCAGCCTTTTTATCTCCACACAGAACAAAGCCAGCACTTGGTACACCACATGTCCCAGCCCACTCTTTGTTCCAGTTCCCCTCTAGGGAACTTTCTCCAGTGTGCCTGTATCTTTCTTGTACTGGGGAAGCCCCAAACAGGCCACAGGAGTCCAGCCCAAATGCTAAACAGAAGGGAATGACCACAATCCCTTCTCTGAGCCTGCTGACTACACTTTTGCCAACACAGTGGATTTGGGCAGTTCTTTCCCTCATTGCACTTAGCTCTTTCTTGTTCAATTTGTGAACCTCTTTCCTGGCAGTCAGAAACCTAGCACCTGGATGAGGGTTCCATCATTTCACCAGTCTGACAAGGCCCGCCTGCATCCACCCATCCTATATTTTCACTATCCAATCTCTATTTCACCAGCTGGCTACCATAGCAGATAGTAGATTCTGGTTGGTAATTAAGGATCATGAAGTTGAAGAGTCAGAGTACAATTTTTGTATAGCCTTTCTGTCCCTGGAATAGTTCAAATAGGAATTATACCTTGAAACTTGATATTAATACTATGAAATATTTTTTGCACATGCTGAAGAAAAAAAAATTACTGATGATTATCAGGGAGATGCAGCTTTCAAGTCTTTGTTCAAAAATATCTGGAAGGTTAATATATAGTGTCTTCAGGTTTCTGAAGGATAGCTCACCTAAAATATTTGACAGGTAATAGTGTGACACAGAGTAAGACACCTTAAAAGTATCCCACTGAATCACATTTTATCCCTGCCTCTGTCACAGAGACTCATCAGCTGATCAGAAAAGCTTTTAAATTATTATCTCAGATGTTTACAAATTATGAGGTTCTCATTAAATGCCAGGATAAAAATCAATCTCCAGTCAACCTGAAGTTGGCATCCAAGATTGAAATACTTTAGACCTAAAATCATATTGTACCTCAGTTTCCCCTCTGTAAAACACAAGCTGATATTTTTACATCTCTAGACATATAGTATACTAAACAAATTTATTATAATAATCAAGATCAACTCTTATTATTTAGTCTTCAAAGAAAGCTAATTAGAGTAAATATTGCAGTGAATCACACTGTGATATTAATAAAACATTAAATAGCTTCTCACTAACTAAGCATAAATTTGAAACAATAAGAAATAAACAGAATACCTCAAGGAATATATGCATAAGGTTCTTGCTCAGCAGTAAGGTTTCACACAGAGAAAACTTTAATTTTTTCTTCTTTTATGCTCAAGATACTTAACCTTGCAGCAGGTTCCTTTTTACATAAAAGACATTAGATTTTTAGTGTTTAAACTTCAGATTATCCCCTTCAATCTAGTCATTGATTGAATTACAAATACAGGATAGTTTTGGCAGCTTTGCAATAATCAGCATATTTTTACAGTGTTATTGCCATCAAATTTGAAACTTTTTCTTCAGCTCTAGAACAGGGAAAACTTACAACTGCAGCTTATCAGTTACACCTCATAACTCTAAGAGTTACAAGTAAATCACTCCATTTGGATCAGCATTTTTTGGTCTCACAAGATTGTTACATTTTAAAGCTCCTATCACTGGGATAGACTACAGGCATCAATCAGAAAAAAAAATGAAGTGTATTGCTTTATTTTCATGGAAACTTGGCTGTTGCTAGTGTGTATTTCAGCAGACAAAAGTAATCACTCAGATACAAAGACAATTGCAGTAGGGAAACCAAAGGTAGAAATTTGCATTTATGTGACCATGTCTGTGTTGAGCTCCAAGAAAGACTGACTGTAGCTTTGTGGTAAAGGGAACTTTTGTGTACTAATAACACCAGAAGTTGATTTTTTAAGACTGAATTTTCATCAACTTATGAAAAAGGCAAAAGACTTTCAGGTCCAAAAATAATCTTTCATATACCAGAACTGTATGTGGTGTGCTTTTCTGTGACAGATTGGCTCCAATCCAGCTCCCCAAACTGCCTTTTAGTGATACTTTACTTATGATTAAGTCTTTACTCACTTGTTGTACAGACTGTTTAGAATTTGAAGGGAAATTTTATTGAAAAGGCTGCTCCTGTGGTTCAGACACTTTTTTTTTTTTTCAAATTACTAATTACTATGGGGGAAATCCTTCCTACACTGATTACTGAACATTCAAAAGAACAGTGGAGGACTAACCAGAAATATCCATCTCATTCCCAAGTTAATCTAGCCCTATGATCCAAATGTAAACTTTCAGACCAGCTATCACAGGTTCAGCTCTTGAAGCTGTCCTCAAATACAACTGTTGCATCTTCATGGCCACTTATTACCATAATTAACTAAAATAAAACTTTTGGATGGAAGATGACTAACTTGCAAAATTTTGTTTTTACTGACCATAGACTGACAAAATTATAAGAAAATAAACTGAAGTTTTATGACTAAAATTGTGAGGTTTTTTTTTATAACATGTGATGACTTACTATATGGAACAAAACTGCCAACACAAAAAGTTTTTTCTAAAAGGGAGGTCCCATTTTTTAATTGTTAAAAAGCAATATTTTTCTCAGCAAGAAAAATCATCCAAACTCAATCTATTTAAAAATTCTGGAGAGATGCTATACCAGTGACTTTCAACAGAAAAGCACCTGAGCAAGAGAATTCTGTTTCAATAGCCAGACACTAAAGAGGAACAGTAAGCTTGGAAAGAAAAAGTACTGTTGAATTATTAAAGATGAGGAAGAAGATAAATCTCAGTATGTGGAACAGACAATCCTGGAAAGTGACCCTTCACAGGCAAGAAGCAGCAGCTTCTGCTTTTTAAAAATTATACTCTATGAGCAATCCTGACATTTTGGTGCAGGGCTTTTGTCTCCAAAAATATTTAACCAGAGCTGCCCCCAAATTATTCTTCTTTGGTGTATGGAGCAGAGCTATGAGCACATCTGTAGTTCTGCAGGGGGCTTTTATACTCGAAAATGTTTTAAAGCAATTTAGCTAATGATACTTGAAAAATTATCAGTAATTTATACAGTTGAAAACTACTGGTAGTATCAGTATAGGAAGAAAAACAAATCCTTTGGGCTTAGAGAATATAAGAATACTGAATATTAGGGGTGCAGGCTACAGCACTACTGATTAGACTGTGCAGGAAATAGATTCTCCATGGTTACTAGATCTGGATGCATTGCTCACACCTTGTCATAAGAGATGCAAGGTGCCTGGAAATCCCCAGTAGAAGCATTGATAGCACATTTTGCAGCTTGAAGAGACCTTCCTGTGACTCCTTCAGCCAGGAGTTATTACTGCAGAAATGTGGATATCACACTGGATATCCTATGTGTGACACCCCTGTCCACAGTTACAGCACCAGGCACTCAGCAGGGCCTGGCACCTTACTCAAGGTGCCTAGTGGAAGTGCATAGTAGGACCAAATTTCTTTTTTTTCATTCTCTTAAAAGAGACAGGAAGAAATGCAAATTAAAATTTATGCAGTAATAGTTGTCCAAGTGCCCAATGAGCATTTATTGATAGAAAACTTGTGTCATACAGTCACACCCACAGGGTAATTAATTGCATCTTAATGTAGGTCTGTAAGAAAGTAAGGCTGAATCAAGAACTGGTAGGGACTATCTTTACCTATTATTTTTAGAAATTAGGTAAAACAAGTCTTACTCAGTACAACCAGATATCTGTCAGACTGCCTAATATAAAACCTAATATGAAAACCTAATATGAAACCTAATAGATTTCTTCAGTGATCAGAACATTTTCATTTGTTTGTTACTATTCTGCAGTAATCAGTGTCCTCTTCTTGAACATCATTTCTACTGCTGTATTAAAATTTCATAGGACATTTAACAATTTTATTCTTTCTGCAATATCAAAAAAATATCTAAAACCTCTTACCATAAATGGATTGTAAATGAACAGTTTGATATCAGAGACAGAGCTCTGACAAGTGACAGATGCTTCTTAATTCTGCATTTTTAGTCACTCCAGGATGATCAAAAATTCAACAAACATTAATAAGTAGTTTGACACTAAAATGTTCTTGAAAATCCATACTTTGCCACTTTCTGTCTTGATAAAAATTGATATTACTTTCCTTGGAAAACCCTTAAAGACAGCTTTTTTCTAGCTTCTCAAATGTTTCCTCATTCTTTGAAGTAGAGCTGGTAAATCTCAAAGGGTTGTTTTTTTGTTTTTTTTTTTTTTTCAATTCCTGTGAGTATTTGCTTTCTTTTACAGTCAGGAGCTTATAAGTGAAAAAAACCCAAAACTTATAAAGAGGAAGAAAACAACTCAAGTAATATTTTCCAAGGCTGATGGGGAAAGGGAACATTTGGGTATAGAAAGGGTTAGGGATTTTTCATACTTTCTGTTCTTAATTTTTTCAAGCCTTCTTTAAAAGATAAGTATATAAACATTACATGTCTACTAGATATCAGTGTTAATTGTTTTCATTTCAGCACAAACAAGATTTAAATATTGAAAAATAGTAAGCATATATATCCAAGTTTAATAAGGACTTTGAAAGGCACTATACAAAAATTCACAATACAACTACATTGCTGCATTTATTGTTTGTAGTTTTTTTCTGTTTTCCCTCAGGAATTTAATGCCTATGCTTTTAAGGCCTATTTAATGCCTATGTAACCTGTTATTTAATCTTGTAGTTCAAAGTTTTTCACTTTGTCTGTACTACCAAGGTTATGCATAACAGAAGTGAAAAATCTGATTAATTCTACTATCAGGACTCTGTACTAATATCTTCTATCCAGAGAAGTCACAGGTTATTTCCAGGCTGATGTCATTTGTAGAAAAAAAAAGCATTTTTGAAATCCTGACATGATTTGGAAATTTATAATCTAAAATACATCCTCTATGTCAGGATTTTTATTCTCTGTGGCCCTTTTTGCCTTCTTCATTTTGTGAAATACCTCAGGACCCTGATTATACGCATGGCATAAGCAAAAGGTCAAAACTGTCATATAAAAATGAGTACTTCAGAGGTTTGCACCTAGAAGAGGTGAATCAAAACCATATTGCCTGCCTAAACAGAAATTATTGCTGTCCTGATATTCATCCACAGTACTTATTTGTGCTATGAAAAATTTGCCTTCCACAATGTATGTTTCCCCAGCTCAGAGGCTCTGTAGAGAGGCCAGGGCAAGGCTGTACCAAAGTCAAAAATCCCAGTTCAACCAGGGAGAGAAGGCTGAGCTTATAAAGAGCTCCTGGAGCCCCAGGTGTGGGTGGAAGCCCCAGGTGAGCCTGGGCAGGGGTTTATGGTTCATTAGTGCTCATAAAGCCCTGATAATGATGAGTCAAAAGGAGCACAGCCATGCCAGGCTACAGGTTCTTGGTTTTACCAGTACATAAATACAACCTAAATATTGGCATGATCATCCCCAGCTAGAGCAAGATAGAAACAGTCATTTCTAACCAAAGAGACACAGGATGCACAAAAGACAGTTCTTGAATTCAAGAATAATACTTCTATAAGCAGCAACTTCTGATTTGTCTATCAAAAGCTGTATCAGAAACCAGGAGAGAAATAGGTTTTAAAGACACCATCTAATCAATTCACCTGCCCCAAATGCTGTAGAACTGCTGCTACATTATTCCTAACACCTGATCTGAAAAATCTCAATGAAGTGCTGTTGGAAATTATTTTGTGTTTTGTGTAGGTTTCTTAACTCCAAGAGTTTATATCAGAGTCTATTATTTCTTATCATAACAATCAAGAACACAGAGAACAGATTATTTTTTCCTCTTTCTTCTGGTTTTCACGATTGATGAACTGCTACCTCTCTCATTTCCTTCCTGATTAAACAACTCCAGATCCTTCACCATTTCCTTATAGGTCACATATTTTAGGAGATGGACTATTCTTGCTGTTTATTTCTAAATTTTCTCCAATTGTTCTGTATTGTTTGTGTAGCATGTGGATTAAAATAAATACTCTGGTTGATAAACACATGGCAAATATACCAGAAAGTTGACCTTCAAGGCACAATCTGGCATTTGTCTTTATTGTATAACACCATTTTCCAGATTTTTTTCTCAAGTTTACCAGGAACATTTTGAATTTTAATGCTGTCTTCTAGTGTTGTTCATGTTATCTGTAAATTTAAGTCATACTCTCTATTTCCTCATCATGGACACTAATGAAAATTTATTCTCCTCTTCTGGTGAAGAATTACTAATTGATACTCTGTAAGAAAAGCTTTCCACTCTACAGCAGTTTCATCTACATAATTTTTCTACAGTTTACTTACAACAATGTGATGTAAGAAAGTGTCAAAAGATGTAAAATCAAGCATCTTTCCTAGCACAAAACCAAGTTCACTTTGGTGAATGAAACTGCTTGACACAATTTGTCCTTAATGATTCTACACTTGTAGGGGTTTATAAATTCCTTGTTTCATTATTTGTTTCAGTGTTTTTGGTAATAAAAGATAAGTCTATAACTAGATTCCCTTTGTGATGTGCCTATTCTCCTGCAGACTTTTTTAGTATTACCTGTTTCCTAAAGGTTTACAAAGAGAACTGTGAATGTCTCTAAGACACATTTCCCCAGATACTAAATCCCATGGATGGTTGAAAGAAGACAAAGGCAACGCTCCCTGAAGATCAGGGCCCTTAAAGCAGTACAAGGAGTTATGCTTGTTGCTAAGAAGCTGTACACTAAGTATTTTGTATGTTATTATCTCATTCCTGTTTGACTCTTTTCCAACACAGTTGTGTGTGGCAGATCTAGCAGCTGCTGTCAGAAGTATCTCACCCACTGTCTTCAAGAAAAAGTTAAAGGAAGTCAGTCATCTTTCTTATTGTATTCGTTGAGATCACTGAAATACTTTCCTTCCTGAGTGAAAGGCAGTCTCTGCAGGGAACGAAAATATGAGGTAGCATAGGTTAAACCCATATGCCATACTTTTAGATGTCCATTTTCTAGCCAAATATTTAATTTTTTGGAGGAACAAAATAAAGCAAACCCATCTTTAGCAACAATAATCTAAACCAAATTATCACCTATATAAAAGTCCTTTGAAAGCTAAGGCCACACAATTATTTTCATTGTTTTTCCACTCCCAGCAGAGAGGCTAACATGCCTACCCATGCTCTAGAGGGAACAAAATAAAAAACCTCTCAAGACAAACTGAAAAACTTGATGCTAATCTTTCTGCTATAACCTGGAATGTCATCAACAAATTTCCATCTCCAGGTCTAGACAGTCACCTTGAAGCAAAGGTTGAGTTGAAATGTGCCTGGAATATTTTCCCAGGACAAACATTCTCTTCACCTGTTTATCAGTTGTGCCTACACTAAGAGCTTCCACATGCAAAGAGTCGCTCTAGAGGTGTTACAGCTGCACTTCAGGATGGGACACAGTGTTTGGGGGGATTTTGAGGAAAAGTAGATACAGAGAAAAAATGAAGCAAACGTGCTCTAACATGCTTCAGTTCACTCATGACCATCCAGATCTTCAGTTTGATTTATCAGTTAAGAGTGCAGCACACATGAGTTCATCTGCTCAGATTGAGCTTTTCAGTGAAATTTTATCTGTTCTGCATTTAAGAAACACATTTTCTTTTTCTGCTTTTAGCTTTTAGCAGTAACGTCTCAATTTAGCTCTTGGAAGCAAAAAAACAGCTCCATATTAAAAGTGCTACAGAGTCAGTCACAAATGCAGCTTTAAACAGCACCATTTTAATTGCCTTCTACTACTCTTCCCAATGTGTCTGCTCTGGTATTCACGTCTGTTGAATTCTGGAAATTCTTTAAAAGTCAAATTTCCAGAGACAGTTTTGACAGTCTTCATAGTCACTGAAATGTTGACAGCAGAGGGAATGAGATAGAATCATAAAATCTTTTAGGTTGGAAAAAACCTTCAAGGTCATTGAGTAAACCCAGCACTACCATGTTCACTGCTAATCCATGTCCTGGAGTGCTACATTTATGTGTCTTTCAAACACCTCTAGAGATGGTGACAAACACTTCTTCTAGTGCTTGATTTCTTCTTTCAGTGAAGAACTTTTTTCTGGAATCCAACCTAAATCTCTGCTGGCACAGCTCTTGTCACTTGTTATGTGGGAAAAGAGCCCGATCCTCTCATGGCTGTACCCTCCTGTCAGGGGGTTGTGGAGGGTGAGAAATTGCCCCCGATCTTTTTCTCCAGGATGAGAGCCCTTATCTCCCTCAGCTGCTCCTCATCAGACTTGTGCTCCAGACCCTTTCCCAGCTCTGTTCCTTTCTCTGGACACTCCAGCCCCTCAATGTCCTTCTTGTAGCGAGGGGCCCAAAACTGAATGCAGGATTTGAGACATGGCCTCAGCAGTGCCCAGCACAGAGGGACAATCACTGCCCTGGCTCTGCCTGGCTATCACTGATACAGGCCAGGGTGACATTGGGTGCCTGGGCCACCTAAACACACTTGGGCTCATGTCCATCTGCTGTAACCAGCACCCCCAGGTCCTTTTCCTGCCTTCCAGCCACTCTGTCCCTGGCCTTTGGCACTGCCTGGGGTTGTTGTGACCTAAGGGCAGGACCTGGTAATTGGCCTGGCTGAACCTCTGAGCACTGGCCTCATTGATCCAGCCTGATCCCTCTGCAGATCCTTCCTGCCCTCCAGCAGATCAACACTCCTGCCCAACTAAGTATCATCTGCATCTGACTGGGGGTGCACTCGATTCCCTCATCCAAATCACTGATAAAGAGGTGAAACAGGGTTTTTCTCAATATTGAGGACTGGGAGCACCATTTGTGACCAGCAGCCAACTGGATTTATCTCCCTTCACCACCACTCCCTGGGTCTGTCCATGCAGACAGTTGTTAACTCAGTGAAGAATACACCTGTCCGAGCCATGAGCAGCCAGCTTCTCCAGGGAATGCTGTGGGAAATGGTGTCAAAGGCTTTATTACAGGTAAGACAACATCCTCATCCTTTCCTTCATTTACTGAGCAGGTCACCTTCTTGTAGAAAGACACTGGGCTGGTCAGGCAGGACCTGCCTTTCACAAACAGTGCTGGGTGGGTCTGATCTGCTGGCTGTCCTGCACATGCTGTGATTGCACTCAAGATGATCTGCTCCATGACCTTCCCCAGCACTGAGGTCAGGCTGACAGCCCTGTAGTTGCTCCTTCCAGCCCTTCTTGTAGATAAATGACATATCTGATAATTTCCAGTCAACTGAGACCTTTCTGGGTTAGCCAGGACTGCTGGTAAATGACTGAAAGTGTCTTGGATAAAGAGCTCAGGAAGCCAAGAAGAGTGAGTGAGATTGAAAAGAGTTTTTCTTTATTGTTTCTGATGAAGATTTTTGGAAAAGGAAAAGAAGGTACTGACAATGAGGAAAACAGTTTGAAGGTAAGAAGTCAACTCTTAAATGGAAATGGTTCCATTGCCCCCCACTGCACAGTTCAGTGCCCCCCCAGGTTTAGGTAGAGGGAACGTGAGTGTCAGAGTGAGCACATCAGCAGATTCACATGTGGGATGATAAAGTCCTGATCTTCACAACAGGGCTGAGATCAGAAATCTGCTGAGATGCAGAAAGTCACTTTCAAACACTCTTCTAGAATTACCCTTGTTCAGTGGGAATCCCCATTCAATGTATAGAATCAACTGAGAATTGCCAGGATGAATCATAGCAGTGGTTCAACCTGCTCTAGCCAAAACCAGAGATGTTGTTCCAGACACCTTGGGCTTAAAATCACTAAAAAAATATGTTGCTTTTTAAGTCAAAGCTTTCATTTGTCATTATTTCTGTATGTATTTTAAGTCTCCTCTGTGTAAGCCATGTTGCTTCATCATAGCTCTAAGACTGCAGTAATAGCAAAGGGATACATTTATTCATAAATATATAAGAAATTATTAACTCTTCTTAAATTGATGCCTGCAGTTTGGTGCCAAATTTGATATAGATTTTTTTATTTTTGAGGTAAAAGCATGAAGATCTGCAAAAATTAACATAAGCAGATTTCAAGAGATGAAAACATATAATGAGTCAGGATGGTCAATGAACAGTATTCATATATATCACACAGTGAAACAGCTCCACCCTGGGATGAAAGAAACAGCTGGAGTTATAAGGGAACTTAATAGCATGTAGTTATCCAAATGGAAAAAAAGTCCTCTCACCACCTTCTCTCTCCATATGTGATTTAGTGGCCTTAAAATACAAAAAAAAATTACTCATTACAGCTGTAGGTCCCAAGAAGGAAACAAATTGCCAGCCAAAAATGAGATGTAAATGTTCTTTAGGTAATTGCCTTTCTCAAGGGGTTGTTACAAGGGATCTAAAAAATAATTTCACTGTCTTCTTGTGTGCATCACAGTGATCCCCATGGACCCTGCAGAAATTCAGGTTCTGATCCTACAAACAGATTTACTCTACCTTAAATTTTTGAATAGTCCATTAGGTTTGCTGAAATTCTTCTTTCACATGAAGCCAAGCACTGTTATCAGGATTTCTGTGACTACAGGAAAGTTTCCAAAGCTCATTAAAGTATTTTTTTAAAAAGCAGGTTGCTGCGTAGGGCACTAGGAATGAAAGTGAAATGTAAGACACTTCATGTCATGTTGAGGAGAGCTACACACATACTGATTATTGCTGAAATGCCTTATATTTTATCTGAACATGCTTCTGGAATAAAATCTGAAGTGTATTCAAGAAATTAATAGTGAACTAATAAAATAATAATAATAAAATAATAATAATATTAGTGAACTAATTAAAAAAAAATATCATTACTTTTACTACACTTAATGCGTCACAAAAAGAGAATAGATGTGCTGCACTGTCTCCTGATATGTTGAACAGAGCAGTTCTCACTTCTGTGTGCACAACCACTACAGTGGGCTTGTAGACCAGGAGAAATGAGGGGAAGGCATCACTTTGTCTTCTCTGAGAGCGGAAGACAAGTTTGGGAACACACTCTTCCCCTGTGGCTGGTAAGAGCCCTGAGTAATTTCATATTAACACACAAAGTTTCAGCATGGAAGTGTAGAAGTGAGAGATTTTAGATTTTCCTTGTAACATTCCCAAAAGAATTATCAAACCATCCCCACACCAGTGAGATTCTCAGCTTAAAATGACTGCAGGCCACTACAAAACTCTGATTCATTTCTTGAACAGAAACATGAAGAAGTGACTCTTCTCATGTAGGACTCCATATTCTTTCAGTTTAGACTAGTTTGCCATTCTGGGACCTGATTTTTAATTTTGAATAAAAGATATTGCTTGGGTTCCAAATTTAATTAAAATTTAAAAAAAAATGCCAAATGAGATTTTCTACTTCAAACAGAGAAATCCATCTGTTGAGACATTGGAAAATCAAAAATAAATAACAGTTGCATGTGGCAAAAAGTAATATTATACAAGATTTTCTATTGAATTTAACAGTATGTTTTCACAGTGTCTCTGAGTAAGTGCATGTATCATACCAAGTTACATATATATATATATATATATATAAACCCTTTGTTCTTAGAAATAGTTCATATTTTCTGTCTTCATATATTTGGATCCAGCTTTTTCCAAAGTCACAATTAAGCAAGTGAGAGTCTTCAATAGATACAGCATCATGATATATATGTAGGAACAGCATGAATAAATCAATTCATTCTCTCCAATCAATCATTATTAATTTTGCATAATATTCACACAAAATAAGATCTGCTATTCTTATGGTACATGTCCCATGGTCTGCAGTATTAAGATCACAAGACAGAAGTTAATATGAGTTTGAATAAACAACTGTTTTTAGGAATCCACTCAACTAATGAGTAACCATTGTTTGTTATTAATGCCACGTTGTACCCTGCAAGAAAACTGGCTTCCTACTCCATCAGTGTTAAATTTAATTATATATTCCAGGTGATAGTACATTTCTTTCTATTTAGCTTTATTTTATATAGTTTCTTAGGAAATCTGTTCCAAAGGAAAAGTCTGGGAAACTCATACTGCTTTTAAAAAATAAGTGAGAGCATGTATGCCAACCCAAAAGTTTTTATTGTTGTGACTTTAAATTAAATATGGCACATGTGTTTGGTATTTAATGGACAAATTACCTTATGTAGTAGCCTACCCCCCCAGAAGAAAGCAAGCATCCCAGATTTCTATTGATGTGATTGATTGGAATGAAGCATCTTTCCTTTCCCAAGTCGCTCTAGGTCACCCTGCTCCACCAGCTAATCTCTTCACTCTCATGACCAGTAGCAGGACTTACAGAAATGGCTGGAGCTGAGTCAGGGAAGGTTTAGGTTGGATATGAGGAAAAGGTTCTTCACCCAGAGGGTGGTTGGGCACTGGAACTTGCTCCTCAGGGAAGTGATCACTGCACCAAGCCTGACAAAGTTCCAGAAGCATTTGGACAATGCTGCTGGGCACATGGTGGGATTCTTGGGGTAACCTGTGCAGAGCCAGAAGTTGGACTCAATGATCTTGATGAGCCCCTTCCAACTCAGAATATTCTATGATTCTTTGATTCTAACTTTTGCTGCAATCCAAGTTAGACATTTCTTTAAAAAAGTCAGTCTTTTTTTTCCCTGTGCATGTGCATGTCTCAGAAGTCAGTCAGAATATAGCAATTTTGTTTCACAGGAGAAATGTTGTGGCTAAAACAGAGTCCTGTTTTTAAAAAGTCTGATAAAAATGAGTGGCATTTCCTGTTTGAAAGAGGGGAGCAACAGAACCTTTCAGGAGCGTGCAATGCCAGAAACACCCAAGTGGTGCAACTGCTTTCACAGATCAGTGCTCTGATCTGGGGGTAACCTTTGTTTACAGCTCAGAATGCAAGAAAAGCTATTCCCTGCACTCAACACTCATGTTTTCTTACCTGTTTACCAGGCAGTAGGAAAACAACATCAGAGTAGGTCCTTAGTGGCACATCTAAATAAAGGTATAATGTGTACTTCTGCAAATCTATGAGGAAATTCCTTCCCTATCCACCCTCTTATATCTGTGGCATTGCTAGATTATGGCAGCAGAAAAGTGGGCAGTAAATCCAGTCTACTAACTCCAAACAAAGCTGATAATCTGAACATGGCAAGCCTTTAAGGGCTCAAATATGGTTATCATAATTCGACTTCTTCATATAAATAACCACAGAAAGTTTTGATGTTTAGATCAAGATAAATGTTCTTGCATTGTGCTCTGTAAAAAAGGAATTAATCAGTTAACTGCAATCACTGGCTGCCAAGAAAGCCCTCACCATGCAAAAAGATATCCAGCCTCTTTCCTTATTTACAGCCTTTGATAAATAGAGGTCATTACAGGTACATTTACCCAGATTATTTATTTGAGCCAGCTGTAGATAAAACTGCAAATTGATAAAGTCCATGTAGTAGCTTTCATAAATAGATTTCAGATGTTTTCTTTATTTTTTAACTGTGGAATCTTAGACACTTGGATCATGTTACAGTAAATTCATGTATCCATCTGCAGCATCATATGTTTAAAATACATAAATTTTGTAAATATACACCTGAAATCTTTTAGAATAACTCTACAAAAACATTAGAATTGTGTTCATGTTGCTGAAGTTGGTATTCAACTTTAAAGTTGGTAATCAAATGGATCTCAATTACTATATCTATATAACCCTCTGCTCCAGGAGGATGCTGAGATTAGTGCACTTCCTGGGGCTTTTCTGGTTAATCTATGACTTGGCCTGGGTTCTAGGAATAGGATTCATCTGAAAAAATGTAGTGTCTAGCATAAGTATACCTGAGCATTTGAGGTAAATGTATAGGTTTATATACATTATACATGTGCAGTAAATCTTGAGCAAGAGCTGACCTTTTCCATGCATCCAGACCTCCTTGGTTCTAGTTTTCATATGAAATAGTTGAACTCTGCCCTAGGCAGATATTTATTGAGAATTTTAAATATCCAGTAGCCTGTGTTGGCAAACATCTGGAAATCTGTGAGGTCACCATCTGCTGCAACAGGGTAAATAAATTAACATACTAATGACTATCATTTGCTTAAACCAGTAAAATTAGGACAGCAGTAAATGTAAAATAAAACCATCTACCTGTAAGATGATGTAGAGAAGACAAAAAATACATGTATCTGAACAAGCTAGTTTTTAGAAGTCCTTTTTAAATGTCTGTTTTTTCAAAAAAGAAAGCATCCAAGTGCCCAGGCAACATAGGTTATGCACAAAAGGCTGTGCAGGATGATAAATGATGTGTCTGTAAGTAAATGGACACACATCCTTATACAGTAATTAAATAAAATCTAAAACAAGAATGAGTGTGTAAGTTTATGAATAAGTGAAAGTACACAAAGTTAGGTGCATGTAAACTTATTTTGTGTTGTATGAATCATTCTTGACATATGACTGTAACGGCAGCCTTCGTTAGAAAGGGGAACAGCAAAAACTTCTAAGAAATGAAGTGGGAATGCTTCCTAACGTTCAGTGGTTTGGCATTCTTGGTTTAAGAAGGTGAAGAAGTCATAAACAGAGCCTGCGTGCATTTCATGAGTCACTTCAGAAATTAAAATTTTGTGCATGAAGCTATATCACTTGGAAAAGAGTGTCTATGTGGAGGGTAAGAAAATACGAGACACATTTCTTGTTATTAGTTTTGGGCTGTGTTTTATAAATGCTCATCTTTCAAAGGCTGAAATTTCAGAAAAATATGTAACATTTAATAGCTGAAGATTTTCTTTTTATGTAGAAATGTAGATTCACCCTATAGAAAGGGGTTTTTTTCCTGGGAAAGAAGTGTGTGTGCACGTGTGTCAGTGAGTTGTAACCTTGTATATTTTCTGGAATCATAAATTTATTTACAGATCTACTCATCCTCCATCTGATGTTGTCTTATTTTTCCTGAAAATCATTCATTGACACATTTAGCATTCTGAGCACCTAGAGCAAAGATCACCATTGGCTGGGGTGTAGATGGAAGAGAGAAATCCATGTGCATTGTACATTGTGTGTGCATGTACACACTTACAGTGATTACATTCAACCTCCAAGGGCAGACTGAGCAAGTCTTTACATGTCCTAGGAGGAATGGACTTCTACTTGCAACCAGCTTCTTCATCTCAAACTATCTTCCTTCAGGTTGAGGGGTTTTACAGCTTCTGATCTGTCTCACATCTCCCAACTAGATCATCCCTTTCCATCTCACCAGCTCTTTGGCAGCAAACTTCCTGGCCAAATGAGTGCTTTTTGCATGCTGAAAACTGGAAATTCATAGCAATTTATCACTTTGTAGCATCCAATGCACAGCAGCACAGTTGTCCAATGTTTTAAATTATTAGGAGGGACTATGTCCCACTAAGTTTCACTTGAGCTCAGTAGCTGACAGCTACTACATGGAGCTGAAATGACAGAGGTAAATGTGCTGGCTGATACCAGATCTTCCTTGTTCTGCTGTGCCCCCTGCTCTTCCTGCAGGATAGGAGAATGCAGGGAAAAGCAGCACAAGCTAGAAGAATGGAGTTGTGCAGGTTGTACATTTTGCTGGGCAGAGCACAGCACTGGAGCATTGGGTTCTTGGGTGTTTTCCTTAGCAAACTCAGACTTGAGAATTCTGCAATAATGTCATCGTTCCAGTTTTCACTCAGGGAAGCTTGCAAGCCCTCACAGCGGCACACAAAGAAAGTGAAAAAATTATCCTAAAACAGAGAATAGATGAAACAACAGGGAAAAAAAAATGTTTTACCACTTTTAAGTCAATATGCTGGCATTTTGCTTCTAACCAGAGCTTTTGCACTTGGAGACGCCATAGCTGGTCAAGAATCCAGCAACATAGTGCAATGTTATGATGACCATCAGCCTCAAGGGAACATTTCTGCTTCAAAGGACTTTCACTAAGTAGGGAGCAGCATTTCCCCTGGTTTCCTGCCACCTCATCTCTCCCTATGAGCTCTGCTCTCTGAGGCTTCTGGCCCCAGACTATCACTTCCCTTCTACTAGCACTGCCTCAGGGCTAAACTCCCCTAAATTAAAGCCTCAGGACCCAACTGCCCTGAATTAAAGTAGGACTTTAAAGATGCCTTAGCAAAAAACTCCAGCAGCTCTGGAGGAGCTGGAATTTCAGTCTCTGCTGTGCCCTGCTATGCAGAGTTTTATGGAGTCTCTGCTGAAGCCAGACATTCTCCTGGGCTTTGCACTTCACAGCAGGGATCAACCACTCCTGTGTGACAGTGATTCTCTGAGTTGAAATACCTACCCACAATTTGATGGGTGCTAGAAGCAGCCACTGATTAGCCCAGATCTCCAAATGCATCACATTTGAGGAATCTCACTTCACTTCACTGCAAAGAACCCTGTGAGTCCAGGTTAGCTATTCTTAGGCTGAGGTAGCTTGAAATACTGGAATATTCACAGAACCACAACCTACATGGATGTAGATAGACAGACAGCTATAGATAGATAGATAGATAGATAGATAGATAGATAGATAGATAGATGGAGAGATAGATAGATAGATAGATAGATAGATAGATAGATAGATAAAGATAGAAATAGAGATTGATAGATAATAGGAAATACATAGATAGATAGATAAATATAGAAATAGAGATTGATAGATAATAGGAAATACATAGATAGATAGATAGATAGATAGATAGATAGATAGATACTCTGCCACACTGTCACACTGTCAGCCAGTTTATTAGGTATAATGTTACTTCCCTGCTGATATGTGTTTGCTCATATGTGTTGAGGCAAGCTCTGGTTTGGGGTATTTTAATTTGTTTTTCTCTAGTTGCAGAAATGTAGATGATCCAGATCCTACCATTAACACACAGGAGTGTTTAATCCAACACAGTGTGAGGAGGGGCTCTCATGTCACAGTCCTCAGTGCTGCCATGTCCTTTTTTAAAGAGACCATGCTGGTAAATGCAGCTGTAACTTTTCTCAGTGCAGAGATTTGTTGCTCTCTTTCAAACAAGACATATTCCTTCATCCCTTCCTCCAACAGAGAAGAAATCTGTTGAGGCTATGACTCAAAATAAAAATGATGGCCCCACTGAAGTCTACTGCCTCTCCTTTGAAGGCCATGTTAGATGTGATGCAATAACATGATTTTCAGGTACATAATTGCTAGCTGGTTTCACATGACAACCTGATGCTGGCACCACATGTTGTTATAACCTCAAGGCTTGATTATTCTAGTTCTGACACTGCCACTTAGAGAAGGCTGTGATTAGGAGCCCTAGAGCTCCTCATGACACTGAAACACCCCATTCTCCCTGCAGCCATGAGTTCCCAGAGTGCCAGCCCAGAAAAGGTAGATGCCATTTTTCCTTTCTTTTAAAAAGCTGGCTAGAAGAGTAGTTACATTGATACTGGTTACAGTGACATCTTCTCTACCCAATGAGTTTCTGCTCCCAGCTACAACTTAAGTTTGACACTCTCCTGCCTGAAAATCTTTCTCAGAATTGTGTTACCTCCCTGAAACCAGCCCTCTCCACTTGTTTGTGTGTTGCTTTTGTTTTACTTACCTACTCACCCATTTCTTGACTGCAGAGTGCTTGCATCTAATAAAAATTTTTAATGGCTGTGATTCAACAAATGAGTTTTAAAATTATTCGGTTTCTTACTATTGCTACTGCTACTTTTTTAATAAACCTTACCGATGTTTGTTAATACACCTTACTAACATTTAAAGAGAAAATGCAATTGTGGAACAATTTATAAAGTTATTCAGTTTTCCTAAGAACGTAGAAAAGCATAGAATACATCTAAACATGGAATTTTTCATTCAGCATCCCTCTCTCCCTTTGACACAAATCTACTTACTACCATATTACCAGGCAATCTTTTTTCTTTCATTAATCTCATGTCTCTGTAGTACCAACCAATGTTGTCATTAAGGGTATCCTGGGACAAAAATATTCATCACTGAGAAAAAAGCACAAAATCCCATGTACTTTACAGAAAGAAAGATCATTGATTGAAGACTGACTTCTTCAGAAATTTTTGAACTTGTATGTAGCTTGTAAAAATTCCCCACCCACATTATTCTCTTTGAAGATCTCACAGAGCTTCTCCTTCCATTTCTTGCCATAAAACTGTCAGCTGAGTGTTTCATGGTGTGATAAAGCTCTCTATCAGACAGGAAATTGACCTAAGTTATTTTCCTGTGAGTATAAAAGAAGCATATTAAACTCATTAACCCTTTCAGTACATGCTATATTTACACACTTGTAACCTTGCATGTCTTAGAACAAAGAAAAACAATCTCAGTAGGAAACAACAGTGGCTGTGGGGAGGGGTTTTTTTCTTTATGAACTTTTAGTTCTACTATTGGGTCATTTATTTATCCACAGAAGATATTTGTGGGTGTTTTCATGTTCTCTACAACATTGCTTTTTCTAACACCTATAAAATATTTTTCTCATACAAAACTTCAAGCATACTCTCTCAGCCTAGAAAATTAACATCTGTTCTTCTCCTTGATTTGGCAGCCTAGTGTTTTGTTGAAACAGAGCTGTGCCATGAACTCAGATCCAGCTCTAAATTATCAATGTGTAGTAGATATTTCTGATTTAGTTCTTGCTGAAGTCTTTTGCTGGATGGTTAGAGATGGGCAGACTGCAAGATATTAGGAGCTGTGAATAAAACAATGCAAATTCATAATCCTTATCTAATTTTTCCTGGACATCTAGACAAAGAGAAATTCTGGAGCTGTAAGGATATCTTGTGCTGTGGAATTCTTAATGATTCTTAATGTTCTGCAGATACTGGCTTATCAAAATAGACACTCACTTCAAAGCGTCCTAATATTCCACATGGATAAAACTTGTGGTACAGATGGGAGAAAACAGGGCAGAGATTTTTAGTTTATACCATAATAAGGGGTGAGCAGAGATCATAAACTCAAGATTCAAAACCCAAAACATGTACCATTAACTTCATCTATCAGAATGTTTTTTTCTACTACCTGTGAGTTTTGCATTCTTTTCCAAGAAATCCTTTCTCTCTGCTATATTCTACCTGGGCTCTGCTGTTGGAACCACTGAATAACACCAGGCTGGAAGGAACTTCAATTACAAGACCAAGCTTATCTTGCTGCATCTGACCATAGGGCAAAGTGAGTAAACACAACTACCAAAGAGATCACAGATGCAGCTCAGGAAGGAACAGCATGAAAATCATCTTCAAAGGCAAAATAGGTCATATTTCAGGGAAAGGATTTTTGACCTTCCAGTAGCACTCAGAAAAAGCTGCAGATAGCCCCTAAAATATTGCCAACTCTTCTCTTGTAAGGAAACAAGAGACTTGCCATTCTTTTGCTTTGTGCTCAGTCTTACATTCCCATGACTTCTGAACTGCTCTTCTACTTCCCACACTCTTGCTGAGGATATGTCACCATGTACTTTTGGAATATAATAATAATATTTCAGTAAGTTCAAACAGTTAATGATTATTTTTGAAGCCAGATGTCTCTTGGTCCAATTTCACATCTAAAATTACTTATCTGGGGAAAGGTGGGAACAAGAGAATACACAATTTCTTTCACAGCACTAACCCGGCTTGTGCAAAAAACCCACAATTACAACCCTCAGAAATATAATAAAACTCCTGAAAAAATAAATTCTACAGACTTGCTTCAGCTTAAGTGATCAATAATCTATAAAAATGTTCTTCTGATTCTCAAAAATTTAATTCTGACTTTTCAGAGGGAAGTAAGGACAGAAGGATTTGATACCTGGTCCCGCCCTTAGGGGCATTTACGTGTGAACTACACATTTTTCTGTATAGCTTGTATAAAAATCATACAATGACTGTTGTGACTACTCAGTGTACCTATCCTCAAATGTCACACAAGGAAGGCACACAGTAGTAAATGGCCTACAGATAGAAGGAGGTTCCACAACAGTGAAGGCAGTATGAGTTTTCTGTTTTCCCCTTCTCTGTGAAAATATAAGTGCAACAAAGGGGCTGGGATGAGAGAAAAAAGCTCTTATTTTTGGATTGAAGCTTAGCTGTGATCCCAACTAGGACATGTACAGGATGTTTTAGCTTAGTGAGGGACCTAAGGGGTTTGTGAAGGTCATTTCTCCAAGCTGGAGTCATGTTGTCCCGTGCCTCCCAAGACTGAGGGTAAAAAAAACAGCAGAAACATAAAACTTCCCTGCTTAAGGTTACATACATATTTTTGTGGTCCCAGCTTGGACTAAACACACTTTTGAAGTAATTAACTTCCTCAGTCATACTTTCAAGGCCTAATGCAATTGTAGACTGTATTATTCAGCTGAACAGGAGAGCTCCAGTAAGTTCTTAATGAGGAGACACATGGCAATTCAATTTTCTGAACTCTGCTACAAAAGCATCTTTTGCTATTGCATTATTCAGACAGTGCTTCCCTCTCCTCACTCCTTTTTCCTCCTGCCAAGCCCAGCAGGATTTCTCTTCTGCCTGTCCTATATTGTTCCTTCCTTCCTAAAAACAAAGTGGAAAAAGCATGGATGATAAACATAATGAAAAATAAAGGACTGCATCACAGTCTCCTAGAAATTAAAATTACTGAAAGCCTGGCTCTCCCTTAAGAATAAAAGGCTGAAATAAAGAAAACATCCAGAAACTATGCAAGCTCCAACTGTAAGCTGAAGACTCTGTTAGAAAAAATGACATTATTATATAAATGAAAACATTGTTCTTTGATGTCTGGATACAATTCAAAGCACCTAAAAATTACATAGAGTATTTAGGCATTAAAAACCATCTTTTTAATTATACCTGAATTCCATTCAGTCACATTTAGACTTATCCAGGATGCATTAAAATGTGTGTTCTATGGGCATAGCCCATTCTGCCATGCAAAATTAATCTTAAATGCAATTCACATTAACATCTATTCCCTTCTTGTATTAAAAAGTGATTGCTAGTTCCAGTTTTCATTGCTTTCTGGGACTGAGTCTTTCCTTTAAAGAAGTAGAAGGAACCTGTTTTCCTTAGGATGCAGCATTTCAAGCAGTTTTCTCCATCACTGCTGTGTCGTTCCAGGGCTGGAGCATGGGGACTTTGGAGTCCATGTTCAAATTCTGACATCCAGTTTTTTCACTGGAACACCCTCCAAGCTGCACTCCACCATCTGCACAACCTACTTATTGTTCTGGTATGTCCTCCTGGATTTCTCACTGTCCATTTTGACATGAGTGCAGGAGGACCACAAGGTTTTCCTGAGCCTGCACACCTCCTGGGGCACTGGCTCTAGCTCTAGGTCCTCAGAAAAGACAAGTTCTAAGTAGGAACATCTTGCAGAACATCTTGGTTTTGTGGCAGCATTAGAAAGCAGCATCTCCATTGCAAGGGCAAGAAGACAGACAAGAAAGGGAAGGCACAGTTCATCACTTTTAAAGCTGCACCAGAAAAGGAAGATAGATTTGACCAATCACATTCTGTCTCCTCTTCAACTCATCAGTACAATTTCACTGTCACAGTAGTAGAGTAACTTAAAGTAACTTGGGCAGAATTTTGGTGTCCACAAGAAAAACATGTTTTCCTGTAAAACAACTCAGTTTTCTTTAAGACCCAGGATTGCACAACTTGAAATGCCAGAAACTGCGGCAAAGGAGTAGAGAAGAATGGGGAGAGATGATTTTAAAAAGCTTCAAACGTCCATCTCAAATGCTGTTTAAGAATACACAGGGTGACAAGAGCTGATTAAACCATATAGAATTATTTTGGCTAACTGAAATGGTAACTTTTGAGGAACTTTTGTTCAAAAATATCTCTTCTAGTAAGTGTCAAAATTTCCATGGAAGTATTAAAAGGGTACTGAAAATAAAAATGTACAGGCAGCTTTTATTACAAAGAAAAGTTTCAGCAATTTTGGAATTTTCAATGGAAAAAACCTCATTAAAAAACAAAACTTATTTCAAAAGGGAGAAGGTGAGTCTGGACAATCTGAAAAAAATTGCAGCTAATTAAAAGAGAAGCTTGCTACATCTAGATTTTTATTACCTATCCAGTGACCCATATTTTAAAGCTCTGCAGTTACTCATGAAGAAACTCTATTTGAAAATGGTGCTTCTGCCATTAAGCAGCTTTAATTAAACCTAACATTTCCATCTCTTCCACTGCCTATTTTCTACCAGAGTCCAAACTGTGATTTGCTCCTGTCTCTGGTAATTTATTTTGAGCCTTAACCACTATCTCAGGTGAAGTTAGTGCTGAGTGTTATGGGTCTGACCAGTGTCATACTCAGCTCAAACTCACCTTGAGTCCCATAATTTTGGACTGGAGTTTATTCCTTTTATGAATATACTGCTCACAGAAGACAGGGAACCTAAGCATCTTTGCCTTGTGGTCCAGGAGATTTATGTTTTTATGTAAGCTGGACTGGAAAGATTCCAGGGTTTTTTACATTCTTGCAAGGTAATATTGCTCTGGGCCTCAAAGTATTGCCTATAGATTTATAGAATTATGGTATTTAATAAGAGTTGAACTCCAATTACCATCCTTGCCACAAATGGGCATTTTAATAAGTTCTTTTCCAATCTCCACATTTGTTTTCACAGAAATTATAGGAGCTTCATATCCTTAAGATACCCTTCATCATCAAATGTGTTCAAATTAATTCATGAATTCAAGTTATTTGAGAGGAGACCAACAGATATGCACACAGACATACACTAATTCTCTAAGTCTCATCTTCTCGGGAATATAGGGTTTTATTTATACTGAAATCAAGCAAACATGCAAGTTCAAAAAAAAAAAATTAATTTGAAGTAACAATTAAGAATTGTCTTGTGTTTCCAAGAGCTGCTTTGCCTGAGATGTGTCAGGGAAACATCACTGCTCCAGCCACAGCTTCAAACTCATCTCTATAACCATGGAAGCCAAACCCTATTGCATTTGTAATGAGCAATGAGGGGCTGGTGGAACCATGGAAGTGCAGATCTGAGGACAAACACCAGAAAGTTTTGTGGGCTTACTGGGGGAAATGAAGGCATTTGTAATTACACACCTGGAACAAAGAGAACAACAGTATGTTTAAGATGGGTTTTGACAGAGTCTTTTCCTTACATTTCAGTGGTTGGCAAATGGAACTATTGTATTTCAGCCATCTTAGTGAGTTCTGAATGAAAATATTTCTAAAAACATCATAGAACTTCCAAAGCTTAAGGCAAAAAGATCCTGTATTCTCAGTGAAAATGTATTAATTTTGAAAGATACAACCCTCAGTGTCTGAGAAAAATCAGGAAGTAGCAGCCACCATTTTTGCTGCTGGAAATTAAAATAAACTGGATTTTTCAGGGAGTATGTTCAGAACCTAAGAACTGGATAATACTATAACTCCTGTCCATTTAGACCAACCTGTTTTTCCAGTCATCTGCCGTAATCTTTCAAGGGTGTTAAAAAACACTATATAATTTTAGTAACAGGCTTCCACAACCCACTGGTTTACAGTCTTCCTCACACACCCTAATTTCACTAAAGTGTCCCTGGTTTTAGAGGTTTTGCAGCTGTTCCAGCTGCAGCTGTCCAGTGTCTCTGAACATTGCCTGAGGTTTTTTTTTTTTCTGCCTAGATCTGTCAGGGTTAATTGTATCATTAAAAGTCCATGCAGGACAGCCCTGGATGTAAAAGTAATACTGAGAAAAGTAAGAAACACCTCAAGTAAGAATCCCCTCTTCAGTCAGAAGGCACTGGCATGAACTCTCTCCCACAACATACCCACAACCTGTCCAAGTGCACCACCACCACTGAACAATCATTTGCGTTTATTATTATTATTACTCAGTTCAAAGCCTGATGTGAAGATGTCTGAGGGAAGGAAAGTACACTGTGCATTTTTTAAAAATCCTCAATTTGATTGGAGTTTTCTGTTTTCCTTGGGGTTTCTCTATGTTTTTTCTCCTTCTTCTTCTTCTTTTTTTTTTTAAGCTCTGTTCTAAGAAAAGGAAAGCGGGGGATTTACTAAAAGCAAGGCAAGTCGGTTGGTTATGAGTCACCTCCATGACTTATAAAGGGTCTCAAGTTGTTTGGAGCAGGCTTTCTTCACCTAACTCATGCTGAAGGGATATCAGACCAGCCAGACCAACACATCCCTGTGGCAACTGCTCCTGCCTTATTTTTCATTCACCTTCTTTCTCTGTCTCTCTCTGTTGCTCTCTCTCTCTAAAAAGAAAAAAAAAAAAGCCAAGCTGAGTGATCTTGGTTAACCTGTGAGATGGAACAAAGGAAGTCTGCGGCCTTCTTGCTGCATTGGTTTTGCTTGTATCTCTGTGTAAAGACACTGCCTCATAGCAGGTAGGTTTTTCACCTTGGTTCTTTGGTGTTTGTTTATTTTTGCATGCACAGTTTTTTTTAAAAATGAGAAGCTAAAGGAGATGGGACCAGTCCCAGGGAGGGGCCCCCAGGGCAGGGCTGAGAGGAGTCTGGAGCCAGGGAGGACGAGCTTCCAACTCTTGCACACGTGCAGAAATACTCCAGCAGGCATCCTGATGGAATATGCCTCCATCCCCCCAGACTCCACAGCCTCCAGAGAATGCAAAGGCAGTCCCCTGGCTGTCTTTGACCTCACCTTCAGGGTGACCTCATTTATCTGCTGGGGCAGCACACAGGAAAGGTGCTGATTGTTGGCTCGTGCTCTCCTCCTTTTGTTCTGAGCTCAGCAGTTTAGAAGACCATACAGCATGGAATAGAGTTTCTACAGCATTTCATTGCCTACTTGGAAGAGTTTTATGATTCACCTGCAGTTATTGTCTTGCCTACAGCTTGCCAGAGGAATTTTGAGGCTTGGAAAAGTAACTGTGTAAACTAGTGTGACTTTTTAATTTTGACAAAAGAACTAGTTTTGGATTATCTGCCAAGCTTTGGTCCTCATTTAATAAATAAGCAACAGAGAAATGCCTTCTTTAAAATATACTCACTAGTCTTGCATCATTTGCTATGGTTTGTTTTAATTCTTTGTAAAATTAACATGATTCAAATGGCTATGTAAGAATTCAACATACCTTCCTTGAAATCCCTAATCATATCAACAAAACAGGAGCTCCATGCTCAGCATAAATACTTGTCTGGCAAAAACTCTAAGGTTTTATTTTATGATAAAAATTTGCTCTGGATTCAGATTTTGGCAGCAAATATCTAAGATTAACAATTTATTCTACTAGCTTTTCAATATGGCAATTTTTAATTTACAAAGGAGCAAAAAAATATTCAGTATTAAAAAGAAAGATTATCCAGCTACTTGAGCCACAAAGTGGAGGCATGTTTTATTATACAGGAAAGTTTTCGGCAGAGAAAAGCTCTTTCTATCTATGTACACATCCTTGGAGCTCTCTCAGTATCTTAAAAACCTGAATTCATTTTTTTAAAATATATTTTTAAAAGAATAGCTTTACTTTCTGAGAAATTAGATAAGAAGACTTAAAAACCTGCTGAAAATGTAAATAGAGTATATGAAAACGGATGTTTGGGTATTGTTTATATATATAGCAGCCTTTTGTAGGTGATTAAAACATTAATAGAATTGTTAATTGTATTAACTCCAATTCTCTTTCAGTCAAAATTAGATTTCTGCTATTCAGAGCTAAAAAAACTTTGAAACTAGTACATTCCATTTTGATCTTAATTTTTAACAAAAAAATGGGTTATTTCATGACTGCAGGGCAATAAAGATTCAAAAGACACTCTCACACACTAACAACACATCAGGCATGGGGTCTATCACAGTCTGATTCCTCCAACATGGCTGTGAGTTTACATACTCATGTATGAGCACTGCAGATTTCTGGCCTTGGTGAAATGCCTTTCCTCCCACCAGTAAAGGGCTCTGTAGAGGTAACAGCACAACCCTAAGCACCATCATATAAATCCTCCCAAAAGGCAAGTTCAAAATTCTTTTTGCTGTTTGGAGAACACCTTTTGTCTTTCTAAACTGGCTACTGAATTTTGCAGAGTTGGCATTACTTTCCAAAGCTGCACATGCTTTTCATAAAATATATATATATATGCAAATACTACCAAAGTTTGCATGTCTTCTTTTTATCAACCCAGTGACAAAAGGTTGAATTTTATCCCAGATTTGTGACAAAGGAGCACCTCCAGTTGGGCAATAAGTAAATAAGAATTTGGTTACTAGAACTGGAGAGGCAAAACTGGCTAAGATTCACATAACCAGACTAACAAGCCAGTAATCCTTCAGTGGACTACTGTAAGTCTCCTCAGAACCTTGAGGTACCATAGAAAAAAGTCCAAATGTACAGGTGGGGAAATTTATCACAGTTTAACTAAATACTTTGAACCACACTTGTGATGATATTGATGAAGGGAATCTGACTTTTTAATTGGGCAGCTTCTACGGGGGTAGTAGCAGTGAAAGCAGATATAAGTCTGCAAATGAAAATAAAACACACAGCAGATATAAGTCTGCAAATGAAAATAAAACACACACCTATCTGAGGTCACTGCAACAGGTGAAGGAACAGAGAAGCAGATGAGTGGATGGGACCTAATGACCAGAGGTCAGCAGATAAGATAGGAAGGATAAATGTTTTAGTCTGATTATAGGGGAAGAAAGACAGTGCTGGAAAAGGGAAGAGGAAAGTCACACCTGATCTTATGAGCTTTTTCTCTATAAATGTTGCAAGGGAAATGACAGGGGATTTTATTTCATTATATTTAAACATGAGTAGATGGTCATTGTTTCCAGTGATGTCAAGGCCACATTTTAGAGCTGTTTGAGAAGACAGCAGGGAGCAATGCAGGTATTTGTTCATGTAAAGGAAACCTGACAGCTGTACAAAAGGCTGTTACAAAGGTTCAGCAGGAGGAAACACGTGTCATTTCTCACCACTTCCTGATAAAGCATGATTTGTATTTCTGCCTTTAGCACACAGAAGCCAAACAGTTTGAGGTGTTGGAGGTGCTATGTAGCTTTTAAATCCAAAACTGAAATACAAGTCTAGCAGCCTAGCTAAAACTATTCAATTACATAAATCTGAGACCATGGCAGTAGAAAAGCCCTGGAGTAAATTCTCATCTGTGGCTCTGGCCTTGGCCTTTTGCTGGGAAGGGCTGGCTCTGGAGTAAAGCTGCAGAGACCAAGTGCTGCCCAAAGCCTCTCAATTCTATCACTGCTCAACAATACTGCTGGAATTGAGCATGGGCAAGTACAGCACTCATTCAACTTCTTTAGAGAAACAATTATTACATTATTCAAGTGATCAATATCAAACAATTCCTTCTCCAAGTCTGAACAGAGGCAGACTGGAAAGTACTGTCAGCCACAAATGGCTGCTGCAAACCACAGATAAAAACATCTGCTTTTCAGCAAAACCCATTTAAGACATGCAACAATTAGAGTTTGGAAGCATGGCGTAAAGAATAGCAACCTGGAATACGTTTAAGACAGTGCAAATTAATGAACATATTCTACAAATATTCTAGAGGCAGTAGACTTGGAGGTGACAGAAGCTTGTGGTGTGAAAGATCTTGTCCTACTGCCTAAAGTGATCCTTATCCACAGCTGAATGAAGGCAAATTTAATGTTTCCATGAAAGGAACTGGTGTTTTGCATTGAGCCCTTCATACAAAAGTATGCCCACTGGGTGACACCAAGTGAATAAGAGTTTAAAGACTTAGAGACATTAAAAGCACAACAATTGAATTCAAGAATAATTTAGGTTAAAAAGATTCTCTAAAGGTCATCAGACTCAAAGCCCTGCTCAAAGAAGGTTCAATGCAGAGTGAATTTAGGTAAGACAATAGTGTTTTATTGACAGGAATTACTGGTTTGCTTTCTTCCTAAAACAAATAAATAACCCAAAAATTGATACCTTAACTTGGATCTCTTATCCTCCTCCTCTGGCCTGTGTCCCTCACCCTACACACACATACGACAAGCAGACACACAACATTTTATCACAGGTTTGAAAACTGTTCGCTGCCCACAAATGCAAATCTTACACCACAGCTTCTTTGCCCAGCTTCAGTAGGAGTTTACTGTGAACACTCACCAGAGCTCTGAATCATCTCTTTGAACCTGAGGTTTGGAAATTTCTAAACTGCTTTTTTTCTGCCTACCAAAATTTTACATTTAGCTTGGAATTTTTGCTAGCCACTCACATACTGCAGCCATGTACGAGGCTGGTTTCATTTAGAGTGGCACAAAGTGAAAGGTGATTTCCCTAAAATCTCTAAATTAGATCACACTCTTACTATGACATTTTAACTTCCTCTTAAAACATGTGTTGGTAGCAGTAGGGAAGTTATAAAAGTACATTAGTTTCTTTAAATTTACATACAAAAAGTGATCTCCAAAACTGCCTCATATAAAGTGTCTCATTTGTTATATGGGCTTTCTTGTTACTTTTTGATTAAACAACAGAAAGGTGGCTGTTGTTTTTTTAAGTGGTTACTGGGAGACCAAAGAGAAAACAAACAAGATTCAGCTATTTATGAACTCTGCACGGGAGCTGATACTTTATTTCAGAAGGATGGACAAAGAAAAATATATTACAATCAAGACATATATAGCACAGAACTAAATGGGCATTACTTAGGCCTTTTTAAAACTGCTTGGAAAGACTGTCTCAACAATGCAACCCTTATTACTGATGTAAGTAACTGAAAATTGTAAAAATAAATGAGGTAGTTTAATATGTAATGATTATTCTCTACCCTTGCTTTTACTGAGTGTATTTCTATTTCATTATGTGATTTCTTTGCAGATTTTTGAAGTTGCTGATTTCTGAAACTGTATCTCCTTGTTTGTTTCCAGAGCAGAACTGATAGTTGGCTGAAAGAAGTATAAAAGTGTTCAACTTTGGTCAAAAAGATTCAGCACATTAATTTTATGGTCAAAGCATCAGTTAATGGACTGGTTGATATTATGAAGCAATTAGCAAACTGTTCAACACAGACAATTACATTCATTAATCTCATTCTAACCTACTGGTATGAGGGTGTAGGAGCCCTGCATATGGATTCTAGAACAGCAGCTAAATCTGTCCAACAGGTTTTCTTTCTGCTCATTTATACCAGAATCCAAAGGAATATTTTTGGGTAATCATCAACCTTGCATACTGACAAAACTATGATTGTGTTTAAGCTGTTTCTCACATCCTGCTGAAGAGTCAGCTCTCCTGAGAGGTATTTTTTCTTAGTTAAATCAGAATAAATCAAGTCATTTTTGGTTTTGTTTTTTTGGGAGTTGAAAACATTTTGAGGAGTTAGGCTTATATTATATAGTCTTCATCAACTGATATCTACAGGGATGCAAAATTAAGCAAGACCATGCTGCAATCTGTATTCTTCCAGCTCACAGCAAGCACAATGCACTTGCTGCTCAATGCACTCTGGTTCTCTCTCTCTAGCTAAAAGAACTGCAAGTTTGGATTTAAAGGTACAGCAGATGGTTCCTGTGTGTTTAACTGCAATAATTCCCTCTTTGTTGTCTCTCCATCCTCTGCCACAGTTTCTTGATATGTATTTTTTTTCTTCTTCTTTTTCTTTAGGTATGTCAAGGGGAAAACCCAGTGCTTTGAGTTCTTTGTGTCTCATACTGCAGCCTCTGGAGCTCTTCTGTGGCTGTATGTTGTTAATGCTAATCGTGATAGGGGTTTTTACCTATGACTGACTCCTACATGTTAGCATTAACACTGTACCGTGCCTCTTACCAGAATTCACACGGAACAAACTGCTGCTGTGGGAGGAGAACAGAAATCATGAATTAGTCAGTGCTATGCTGGGAAAAACCTCTGCTCTACGTGTAAAAAGACAAGTTGTTCTGCATACAGGCATGCTTGCTAGAATGCTTGCTAGGTATAGAGTCTGGAAAATGAATGAATAGCAGCTTTGTGTATTAGCAAGTCCTTACTAGGATGTTGAATGTGTAACATTCTGAACACAACAAGCTGGGTTTTACTTTATCACTTTTTAGCTCTTTTGGTTTTATCTCCTACACAAATATTTCATTTCTTCATTTTTATTTAGTAAAGAAAAATGATGGATTAAACTTTTGGCATGTACAACTTCTATTAATTTCTACAGAATTTTATTATGAGAGAAAAATGGACAGAAAATGTTTCTTTAAGATGTCATTGTCAGTTCTTTAGGAGAAATGGGTCAACAGGAGAAAATGAAAATATATTTTGTTTACTTTTGGATTACCTGTACATTTCAAACTTTTAGAAATCTTAGAAAATTGTAGAGAAACAGGAAAGTATTGTTATATTTATTTTGTGGAGGGTCAAAATAGTTCCTGAATATTCACAGTTATGAAACCTCAGTGACAGAGCCAGTCCTTAAAACTCTCTCTTATCTCTACATAAACCTACCTGGAGAATAGTTTAGCTATGAAACATTAATTTGTTGGGAGAACAAAAGGGAAAACTAAAAAACTCAAAGTACTCACCATTAATTAAGAAATATGGTTAATGTTTGTGCTGTATCAATATAAACACTTCTTTCTGTTATCAGTGTTCTGCCTGTGAACCCCCAGTACGAGGAATGATCACAGAGTACTCAGGACCACAGAAACTTACAAATCAATAGTCTCATAAAAAAGTGTCCTACACAAAGAGTCTCACTGAATGTGATTTTTACACTCACACAGAACAGCTGCACAGCATAAATGTTTTCCAAACCAGGCTCTAGGTTAAGTGGCTTCTCCAGGATGCATACAGCTGGAGGGACATAACCACCAAAAAGGAAAAGCCACTTTTATCCCTTCCAAAGTCAGAGCCATAGCTCTGAGAGGGAATTCTCAAAGTGGTGCAGCACATTTTGGTAAACAAAAGCATACTCCTATTAACTTTCCAGAGAAAACGGCTTTAAAAGCAGGAAGAAAACTGTGGCAAGAGAGGAGAGTCAAGAGAAAATCTCATTTCTTGGGTGACACTGAAGCTCAGTTTGATTTCCCTGTCCTTTTGAGGCCACATTCAGAAGCACGTTCATTGGTTTGCTGAAGCAAAGATGATCCTAGAATGTCTATCCTGAATAGACACATGTCAATAGAAGGTATCTTAAGGAAGAAAACAGATCTTTCTGCTCACCATCCTGATTCAGACAGACCACAAAAATCAAGTATTTGTTCCCTCACATTTTCTCTCTTTAAAATGTAACTTGCAAATTCAAGAAATAGATAGCAATTATAAATATGGTCCAATATTAGACCAATCATGTATATTCTTTCTGCATAGCTGATTCCTCAGAAAAGCAGACTGAGTTAGGTTGTGGATATTATATTCGCAGATACTAAAATAATAGGTTTTATTTTCACTCTGGAAAAATGTTAATGCTGTCCATGACTGGGGTTAAGCCTTGTGAAAAACCACAGCATGATAGCATTACCATTTTCAGATGGCTGGTGTTCTGCAAGAAAGACCCACTGTCAACCCTTCCCATCAAATTTCTTTATGCTGCCCAGTTCCTGTGTCTGTAAAAACTAATAAAATAAATGTAGTAATTTCACTGGCTTCAAATATAACAAAGTACCGCACTGAGAGGGATAGTGCTAGATAAGTTACCAAAAAGCAGTAGAATATTACTCCTTGCCAGAAGTTAAAATAGAAAGGGAAAGTTATTCTGGCTGCTGCCAAGAAAGAACCTGATGTCTACTGTTGATTGGGTGTTTTCATCACTTGCATGTGCACTATTTCCCACGGAAGACCTTCACTGCCTGGTAAGAAAAAAATAACTCTTTCTTAGCATTTAATTCCTTCTGTTATGAAATAAGTCATACTATATCCTAATTGCCCTTTCTATCTCTAAAATCCATGATAACATGAAATGCAGAATATTTCTTTGGAAAAAAATTTCTCAGTTATATGTGTCTTTGATAAAACCAGTAAACAAAAAGCAAAAATCAGAAGTTTCAACTCTTTCAAACAAGATGCAGAAGGAGGAACAACTTTAATGTGAGAAGCCATGAAGCTACTGCTGAGATGTGCAACAAGGAAGAAGGCTTCACTTCCTGCTTTTTCCCCTATCATAAAATCCTGGAATGAGCTGGGTTCAAAGGGACCTTAAAGATCATCCAACACCTCTGCCACAGACAGGGACAATTTCCACTAGTCCAGGATGCACCAAGCTCCATTTCCAAGGCTGAGGTACCCACAAGTTCTCTGGACGACATGTTCCAGTGTCTCACCACTTTCACCATAAAAAATTTCTTATTTATTCCTTATCAGAATCTGGCCAGTATCCTCTTCTGCTCATGTATGTTGGCCTAAGTGACCCTGCCCTCCTCTTTCTCCACTTTACAGCATTGTGTCCTCCTAGATTCTTCCTTAGATGGTTCTGCAGTTCTTTTGCTGAGTAAAAATTGCCTCTTTAAAAACGGAAATTTAATTTTAAAAATAGCCAAGAAGAGGAATTGGCTAAATTCTGCAGTGTCTTTTGCCCATCTATCCACCCCTAATCCCTGCAGTTTCCTGTAGCATTCAGTATAGAAAACAACATCTACTTTCTTGTCTCTTTGAAGTGATCAATGACGGTGTCTTCTGACTTTCTCCAATGGAGAAGATTGGGGCAGCCCCAGAGTAGGCAGGAGAGTGCACAAACATCCAGAATCCACACTCAGCCAGAGCTTTGTCATATTCATTTTGGAATTTTACATAACCCCATAGCTTTAAATTTGGTACAGTGATAGTTGCAGGTATGTGTTGGAGCACAGCTCCAAACAGCCAGTCAGGCTGGAACCACCCTGCAGTTCAGCTGAAATTCAGAAAAAGAAAACCCAAGTCAAAAAGAGAAAGGAAGCATCACTCTAATCCAGCTGCTGCAACAGCCCTGCCAGCAGACAATTTCAGCATCTTATGCACCAACAGTCAATGGTAAAATAAATGGCCTTGAGTTCAGGGCTGTATCTCCCTGCTGCTCTGTAGCTGTGGGGGGAACTGAGCACTGCTTCCATTTGTTCTTACCTTCATCCAAGAAATGTTCAGGACTTTCCTAGCAGTGACATCACTTAACACAGATCAGGCAGGGAATACTCAAAATACTGTATGAGCCATCCCCCCCACAGAGACGTTCTTCCCTGCACATGTGGCTCTTAATCCCATTTTGGAAGAGCAGACTTGAATCTACATTTCCATTTCAACATGTGCTATGGTGATGAAGAAATGAACACTATTGCCCAGTTCTCCTAACTGTTGCTGTGCTCTGTGAGAATCCTGGTGCTTTTCAAAGGCATCCTCCAGCTGCATCTCTCCCTAAGGAAATCCTGTCTTCTGGATCCTATGGAGGTCAAGGTGTGAGATTAGCAGAGAGTTCTGTAGAAGTCTGAGCTTCCACCTTTTTTGCACAGACGTCCAGGGAAGGGCCTGCTACAGACCTCAACAGTATTTTCATGCACTTGCAAAAGTCCTTTTTTATGGGGATTCACCTGTGGGGCAACTGACCTGCTCCTCCAACCAAAAAAACCTCAAACATAAACAAACAAACAAACAATAAAAAAAACCCTCTCCC
The DNA here is from genome assembly GCA_013398595.1 of Tychaedon coryphoeus. Taxonomy (NCBI): domain Eukaryota; kingdom Metazoa; phylum Chordata; class Aves; order Passeriformes; family Muscicapidae; genus Tychaedon; species Tychaedon coryphoeus. The sequence continues at coordinate 280,385 of WBND01000236.1, read as the reverse complement.
CAACCCCCAAGAAAGGAACATCCCAGAAACGCTCTGAAATTCCAGCTGGAGTTTAAAAAGGTATATTCCTAAGGGACAGCAGCACTCTCACCTTCCTCTGCAGCTGGTGGAATCAAGGAGGAATTCTAGATATCCAAAATAGCAAGCAGACATCAGGAGACTCTCTGGGTTGTAACAGAACAAGCTTAAGATTCAGAACAGACCACCTGGACTGAATCCCAAAATTCACATGGCAAAATATCACCAGTCTTGGGTTAATCAAAGATGACAAGTAGTGCACTAAACAACAAACAAAAATCAACCCAACAACCAAGCAAAACTAAAAGAAAGCCACAACAAAACCCCAAAACCAACACAAACAGCAAATTTTTGTTTCTTAAGACAAGAACCAATGCCTGCTTCTTCAATAGCACCAGAACAACAGGTCCAAAGCCAAAGTACAATCTGGCAAATTCAAATAAATGAATGTAAATGCATATGTGTACTTTGAAGGTAAACTTTGAATCAACAATCTTATTTTAAAAAATAAGCATCTGGTACACCATTACAAAAAGTCCTCTGCAATATTAATCAAGAAGAAAAAAAAAACATCAGTTTTCCAAGTATCCTGAGAAGACATGGGTTATCCCTAATGTTTAGATGGCTATGTTTACTGAACTACTACCCTGCTCTCACAAAACTGTGGTGTCAACTGATTAGGAACCATGAGATGCAGTTAATGGCAAAAATGATTAGGGTAAAATTCAGAGAAAATATTTGCACTTCAAAAAGTAATAAAAATTTCCTCTGGTATAATGAGAACAGTTCTAATGAGTTAGGGATGAAAATAAAAAACGTCAAAAAACATCATCTAACAAAACCCCCTTGTGAAATTTAATTGAAGTCACCATATTTAAATACCAAAGAAACAAAATGCATAATAAATCTTACAACACTGGGGATCCAAGTAATGAACTACATTCTTGGTATTATTCTGTAAAATGATCTTTAACTGCACTTGTGCAGCAGGAAGAATTCATTAAACTCCAAGAACTTTCAGGCTTTTACATTCTGCTATTTTTGTACTGGTAAAGCACTGGCAATTATACCTTTACATACCTTTAAGGGTATCTTTTTAAGATACTATTTGTCTCAACTTTCAGTTGCAGTAGGCAACAACATATGGATGGACACTTGCAATTACTGTTAACAAGGTAAGGACAGGGGCAACTTGCAAGTTATTGCAGATAAAAAATTATCTTCTTGCCCCCTGCCCTTTATTCCTTTAAGGAAATCTTTAAAGTGGACTGAAACATCTCGTGTATGCCTGTGTCTATGCTTATCTATGAATCAGGTCACAGAATTCCAATTAATTACCCAAAACGTTTTTGTATAAGTCACAAACAAGTCATGTAAAAATACACATTTTATTATGTACATTTAGAGGTTCAACTTAATTTAAATTGATACAGTTTTTCCTTCTTCAGTTCCATCTTTTGCCTCAGGACATTGTGCTGCTGCTTCCAAATATTCTTCTTCAGTGACCTGCAGAAAGATATCAATTTTGTTATATTCTTAAGAATTATTTCACTCTCCTTGATCCTGAAAATCCTCCCCTCATACTGTCAGTGTAACAAGAAAGGACAACCTACAAAGACTATTATCTTCTCCAGAGTTAAACAACCTGAAGGACAAGAATATTTAAACTAAGTTCAGGGAAGATGCCATGGGGCAGGCTCAGAACACATCCTTGGCTAACAAGTTTCAGAAGATATGAAGTATTTCTTTTTCTGTCTCTTGCCAAACAAGTATAAAAATACTGATCTGAAGGCTCAGAACACCTGCTCTTTAATTCTTACAAAGACTTCCTATGTTTAAACATGTCTTGATAGTGGTTATTTGGTTATATGTGAGTTGTAATATTTTATAGTTCCACTTACCTTAAAATATTTTTAATTGGACAAATCATATCAATCAAATAGTATACGATGTTTTTTAAATGGCACAATGCATTTTAGTAACAGACCTCAGAAGCAGTGCTACCATGTCCTCTAATAAGCAAGCACTTAGATGTCTGATTTCCATTCACCTGTGAATATTTCCATTCCTAAAGATATGTTCTTGAGTGTACTACCTACCTCTAAGCATTCAAATTGTCCTCAGTTAGAAGATACCTTTGAATTTGGTAACCTGTACTTCACCACTACTGAGACTTACCAGCCTCTTTGATCTTTCCAGCAGTTTGTGCCACACAGTGTGGTGAGCCTGCGTGAAAAATCATTAAATGATGTTAACAGAGGTAAAAAAGAATATTATCATAGAATAGACCCTGACAAATGTATAGAAATGATGGTACAAAATAATAATAACACCCAGTTCAAATGCCACAACTTACAGTTTTGGTGTCCAATTTGACCATATTCATGTGGGGGACTTGAATAAATGTCCACCCATCACATGCCCCATCCCTGGGAGCGTTCATGGCCAGACTGAATGGAGCTCTGAGCAGCCTGGTCCAGTGGAAGATGCCCCTGATCATGGAGGGGAATTGGAACTGCACGAACTTTAAGGTCCCTTCTAACCCAAACCATTCCATGGTTCTATGATTCATCCACTGTGTGGAATCCTTGAGGAGTTAATTGGCAAAAATGGGAATTATGCTCAGGAAAGGAACACAGAGATGAGCTGAGGAACCCTTGAAAACTTCTCCAACTAAGACAACAGCACATGTAAGTCAACAGGAATGGGAATAAAGACTCCTGCCTCCACCTTCAGTTCTGCAAAGCCTTTGTTTAAGGCTCATTAGTGCCAGCACTTTTCTTTGATGTTGCTACATTCGGTGTCATGAAATTCTCTGAATGGTATATTTATCATGAGTATAAACACAAAGTTCTGCTCTTTTAAGCACTATCAGTAGCCTTGATGTCAGAAGACAGGCATGCACAAGCAGAATGAAATATCCATGCAGAAATTCTACAACTGAAACAACACTTTCCATACCAAAAAATAACATCATGGGCCCTCTCATGCAAACTTTTATAGTTCTGACTGCACAACCACAACAGGTTCAGGTAAGTGAACCCCAAATAAGGTTCAGGTAAGTGAACCCCAAATATCCAACACAGCTTTCATCAGGGGCTCTCCCTTTCTACAGCTCTCAACTATGAATTTCATTTAGCTACCAATATAGCACCTAATAAAGATGGAAACAAAGGCAAAATGCTCTAACTTAAAGAAGGAAAATCTGTGTAAAACTGATTACTTACCTTCAAATGGAATGGCAAGGACACACCCTGGAATCTCCTTATCAATTCAGACTGGTCAGTCTGAAGATTATGGGCTGCCGTTATCTCATACTGGAAACAGAAACTTGTCCTTGGAATATGAGGACCTTCACTAACATCTACAAAGTCACCAAATCTGGAGGGATAAAAAAAAACCCATATTATATATCAAATATATTTGCAGCAAAATAAAAGGAGATTAGATTTTTGATTAGCAAATTCCAATCAACAGAAAGAAAATCTACACAAACCTCTAAACAAATCTCCAGCTCAGCATTTTTAAGTTTCCTCAACCAAAATTACAGGTCACACAATTTCCTTAAATGAACTTAGGAAATTTAAACCTCAAGTCTAGGAAAGGATCTTAAGTTTAAAATGTTGGCTCTAAAACTGGGATAACTGTCATTCACTAGAAAAAGATTTGTCTCCAAGACTGCTTGTTATCCACAATACAATGTTTACAACCTGCACAGTTATTTCCCTTTCCAGTTCCTGAAAAACTGCAAATCAATTAAGAAAAGAGAGACAGCATAGTACAGCAAAGAAATACTGAGAATGAACCTCTCCCAGAAAGCAATAGGTAAGCCCATTTTCCCCTTTATTGAGCAGATCAGAGTGGGAGGAAGGAAAGAACAACACAACATTGTTCTAAAATGTCAAGAACCACCTCTGCAAAGCCATCCGGTCCTTTAGATAGATGTGGATCACAAAAACAAATTAGGAACTCTTTAGACATCTACAAAACTGAAAAGCCTAAGAGAGAGAGTTGCCTGTGATACAATACAAGCTTCCTGCCTCCAGACTAAGAACTCTGTATCTTACACTGTATCTCCAGAGTGCTGTTCTATTCTCATCTCCACCACTACAAAACAGTAGCTTGCAAGTTAGGAAGGTATTGACAACTTTGGAAGAAAAATCCCTTATACAATGCTAACTCTTATTTTCAAACCAGTATTTGGTTTGTATTTTATTTAGCCTGTCAAGCTCTAGAGAATTATATAGTGTCCATGTAAAAGTACTGAAAGCAGTAAGACTTCTCTGGCATTTACCACTCTCGATGTAGCAAGAAACAGAAACATAGAAAAATAATGGCTGTATTAAAAAAACCAAGCAAACAAACCACACCAAGCAACTTAAGACAAACCACAGACATCAATGAATACAAGTGATCTTTAAATTTAAAACCATCACAAGTAACTTGCTCTTCTCACTTGCAGAGAGTACTTGCAAAATACTCAAATGTTACAGTAAATCATACAGAATGGGAGTTCTGTTTTGCTTACCTATGTAACGGTACAATTCCTTCCATATTCTGAGAAGCTTTTCTTTCTATCATCTCCATTTTGTATCTGGACAAGAAAAAAAAAAGTGTTTTAAAAATCCTCACCTTTAACACTGAGTTTTTATAAGAACACTTCAGAAATTAATTTAATTCATTTAAAATTCCTAAAAATCATGCTTGTATTTCTGTGAGCTTTGAGACTGGTTTAAATTCCTAATGACAACACATATATGACATGCTTAATTAACAGATCTGTTAGTTAACCTCAGTTCATGGAAAAATTATAGAGATTTTACTGAGTACTACCGAAAGGCACTCAAAAATAATGCAACATCAGACTAGGTGGTTGTTGTAGGTCCCTTCCCATTGAAACACCTATTCCAGTTTATTCTGTGTATATTTTATAGGAAGGCCATGCTGCCACAGCAGAGTTTTATTCAGAAAGACACAATGGACCTACTACTGCAAGCAAGAGTCTTTCAGGTCACCTGTAAGACTATGAGACACCATGAGACCACCTAACTGATTTTATGCAATGTGTAGCCCTCAACAGCTCTTTTCTCTGTGCTTTCTATACACAATATCTAAATATTCAAAAGTCAGCTCCCTCCTGCTGCCAATGCAGCCAACAAAATGGAGCTGATAATCCACATTTCACACTGAAAATCACCTTCGGCATAAAGCCAAAAAATTTGCTATTTTGCAACTTTAGCTTCATTGTAGCTTAATTTTGATTCACTAAATGATAAATCATTTATCATTTTCCCCCTACATCTCTCCAGCTGCCAAAAAGCTGTGGACCAGAAACATGGCTGAGGTACTTTTTTCAGCGAAGAAGACAGGAGATTTTGATCAAACCTTTTTTTATAGCACAGACCAAAGTATTTTACCCATTTTCCCCCTGCAGAGTTCAAAAACTGCAATTCATCAAATCTTCATTTGAAGATACCAGGACACAAAAAAAATGCACATTTCTTTAAGTATGGAAGCCTTTCTTCAAAGGCTATGATGCCAAGGCTAACCACCAGAGTTTCAATTTAATAGCAGTGGAATCTTGAAGCTTGCTAGAACAAAAGAAGTCTCAGTTTTTTAGTTTGTCACAAAACTACATCCAGTAAAGGTGCCTGGTGCTGGCCTCTGGAAAGAACAATAAGAACTAAGTAAGTTGGTGTAAGTACATTGGTGGAAAGAGAATGGAGGCAGGCTCATTCACAGCATTGGAAGAAGTACCTTCTAACTTCACTTGTCACATCTCATTTTAGATTTATACAACCAAACAGAAATTTGACTTGATTTCTAATTGCTTCTTTGAAAAAAAGGCAAATTTAGACACTCACTTATTATGCTGAAACATTTCACGTGCTACTTTTGCTTCAACATGCAGTGTTTCAAAGGGCAGGTCTTGATGGATTAGCTTTTTGGCATCCCTTGTAAGAGAAGAGAAGTTGTCCTAAAAAAAGGGCATAAAAAGTGTAACCACCTTTTCACAGCTGTAGTGAACAGATAAAGCACAGCAAGTATTAGTCAAAACAACAAAGATCATCTACTAAAACTCTAAATACAGCAATTTTACTGTAGGAGTGCCTTACTATTATCATAAGAGCACTACAGATCATCACTGTTTCAATGGACAGATACAATGCCCAGTCAAATCAATAGGCATTTGTCCACCACAAACAATATATATTAATAAAACTGCCCAGGTTTTCCCTACATGGTACTACATACACAATCTTGCTACTGTTAAATACTCATCTATATATCTTGTTTCCCAGAGTGGTGTCTTAACTTACAAATAAGTTCTATGGTGATAGACCAAAGCAAAAAAAAAAACAAAAAAAACTACTGAATATTTAATAAATAAAAATTGGTCACCTTGGACCAGAATCTGAAGTTCTGCATAATTCGTATTTACTCATAAATAAAAAATTGTTATGAGGTGAAATTACATATAAAATGTCATTTAGAAAATATTTCTAACTAAATTACTTCAGCTACAAGATCATATTGAAGAAAAATTCGTACCAATATTGCTTTGCTAGCCATACACCTCTGCTAGTTTTTGGGCACAAGAACAAGAATGGGCATGAAATGGGTAAAACGATTGTGATCTCAAATGGTTCTGTGATTTAGAGTATTCAGATTATTAGATTTACTGCAGAATATGAAATATAAGCAAGCTATTAAGGAGAGCTGCAGCTGAATGTGCTCACAGATTTTACTCAACAACAAAGTGATTCTGCTATAAACCACCAGAAAATATGCCTTATACACACTTCCATTTTCAGAGACTCTACTCACACAAAGACTGTGGCTGCATCTACATCATCAGGCAAGAGCAGCTGAGGAGGAAAAAATCTGTACAATAACAAAAATGGCACTGAGGTCCCAATGGCCCCATCAACTGTTTCTGAACTTGTACTTCAGATTAGAATTTTCTCTAGCTCCACAGCCCTGAAGCCTGAAAGGATGTGGACGACAACACAAGGTTTATTTTTGTCTGAAAGGAAATCTGTGAGCACTCTGCCATAGCACCAGTGTGTGGTAAATGCAGAGATCAGCTGCCAAAGACTATTCCAAACGTGCACTGACAAAAACTGAAAAAAAGCTCTGTTCCTTCTCCCTTATTAAAAAAGAACAACTGGACAAGAACACAAGCTATAGAACTTTTTGGGTTTAAGTCTGAAGAGTGCTTACCTTTGTTGGTTTCCAGTCATTCAGTTTATTGTCCAAAACTACATCATAACAGAAAGCTCCAGAGATCACTGCAATTCCAATCCAAAGAGAAAAGCATTCATGTTTGTAACAAAGTATGTATTTCACAATCATACTACATTGTTTCAACAAAATTAATGAGAAAAAAAAGAAAAACATGATTATCTCTAGAAATTCATCATAAAACAAAAATTTTCAGCTCTGATTATACTATAAAATGGCAGATTGAACTTGTGTTGTTTTAATTTCATTTCACTGAATGAGAAAGTAATTTGAAAGGAGTTTTAATGCAATGTCAGTATAATAGAATCCCAATAAAGAGGGGGAAAATACACTGCTTCACAAAACTGCATCTAACACTGCAGAGAAAAACCAAAACCACTCACTTCAAAAATACTTCATTATTTTTCAATTGTATGTCTCATACAATAAATGTGAGCTATTAAATTATAAAAGGAATTTGTTGCATAGAGAAGTCAGACAATATTAGAGCTGTTTATCCACGACACAAATTCCTCGTAAAGGCACCACAAATTTCTCTGACAGTTGTTAGAACACTCTTTTTTGTATACTGAGTTATGGCTATTTAGAAATCAAATCTATGAACCCAGCAAGATCACACTATTTCTATACATGCAGTATAATGAGAAAGCTGAGTATATTCAGGATTATTCCAAACTCTGGTAGAACTGTAATATTTACCTGTACTTATCAATCACAATGCTAAATGCAAAACTGCTGAAAAGAGAAGCAGTTATAGTATTCCACACGACCACCAACTGACCTTCTTATATATCAAATGCATAACTATGCAGGTTTTGGTATTGAAATAACTTCTCTTGTGCATTTTTCACTTTTCTAAATCTTAAATCAGATCACAGATGAGAAGAAGTTGTTACTAAGGTTACCTCAATAATCCTCCAATTTGGCGTAGATATTGTCATTTTTAGTAACTCAAGTGCTGGACAAGGTTATGCAGTTATTAGAGCAAATTCCACAGACACATGTTGCATCACATCTAGAAACCTTGCTCATACCACTTCACAATACAGAGGTTTAGTTACTCATTTCAGCTCTGAAATCCTAGTGGGTTGAAACCCAGTGGCCACACAGACCAATTTTCTGAACGTTGATAAGAAAATTGTTTTTAGTGTGGTTATTAAAAATTAAAGGCAACTACAACAGCATGTAATGCACCTGTCAGTGCTAAGTACCACCAATCATTGGAAAAAGAGCCTCTGATTTTTTCTAAGTTTGATTATTAAGCACTCATTTGCGAAGCAGCAAAAGACAATCAATATAAAACACTTTTATCACCTGGCACTTCTGGAGCTTTAACTAGGGTGACTGAGTATTCATCCTTGAACGCCCGCTTCAGCACACACGCCATGATCATGGCACAGGAACGCCAATATGCCTGCAAAGAGAGTTTCAGAACACAGATTTATTGCCTAGAAGCTAATTATTAAAAAAAAAGAGAAACCCAAAACTTAACTGGATTATGCAAAAACCCAGCTGCCAACTGAAGCATTCCAGCCCTGGACGTGTTCAAGGAGATGATTCTCCACGAAGAATCAAATTTAAAAAATCTAAACTGCATTTAGAATGCAAGCCAGATGTACCCTGGAGATATTTAAATCTGAAATAATAGAATAATACATCAATTGAAAGGAAAGCCAACAATTCACCTAGCCCACACACTGGTCCAGCTAATGACAGCCATGATGCATCATTAAAAAGACATTAAAAATGTCAGAACTTTAATGACAACAAAGTTCAAGGAGGCAGACAGGCATGGAACTGAAAGGTGCACACAGAACCAAGTGATCATAATCAGGGCCACCTGCAATGAGAGAAGGTACAGATAGAACAACTAATAACAGATAATAACTTACCTTGTTTACTTCCTCTGGATCTTCATCTTTGAAGGTAAGGAACTGAATTTCACATGACTTCATCAGGGGTCTGTACATGTCCCAGATTTCACCATCCACAACAGCCAGAACAGACTTCTTGCAAACCCATTCGCTTAAATCTAAAGAAAGTAAAAAAAAAAAAAAAAAACCTAAAGCATTAATTTCAGTTCAGACTGCTGCATTTCTAACAACTGCAACTTTCATATTTGTAAATGACTTGGAAGGCTAAACTATGAAAAAAGCCTCCAGAAATTAACTGTTTCTATTTCAACTGGCAGCACGACATTCAACACGAGGGGCTAGTTCAGAAGTCCATCCACTTACGCATGGCACAGTTGTATGGCGTAGACAGAGCCTTGTTCATGACAAACACACTGCCAGAGTGCAACTTCCCAGTGTATTTCACTTCAATTTTCTCAATCCGTGGGTGAAGAGACAATTGTCTCTCTTTCTCTTTGGTGAAGAGCTCATTACGCATCCGAACCACCTCATCAGGTGTCAGCCGAGAGAACGCTGGTGTGGAGATGTACCCTGGGGACAGGAGAGATACAGAGTAAGCAATAATCTATGGAGATGTACCCTGGGGACAGGAGAGATACAGAGTAAGCAATAATCTATGGAGATGTACCCTGGGGACAGGAGAGATACTGAGTAAGCAATAATCTATGGAGATGTACCCTGGGGACAGGAGAGATACTGAGTAAGCAATAATCTATGGAGATGTACCCTGGGGACAGGAGAGATACTGAGTAAGCAATAATCTATGGAGTATGCAATCCTGCGGTGGATCCAGCAGAGCATCTCTCTTATGAGGAAAGGCTGAAGGAGCTGGGGCTGTTCAGCCCCAAGAGGAGATGAGTGAGAGGGAACCATCAGTGTCTGTCAGTGCCTGCAGGGAGAGGTCAGAGCATGGACCAGGCTCTGCTCTGTGGTGTCAGCAATGGGACAAGAAGCAAGGGGCAGAAATGGATGCACAGAAGTTCCACATGAACACGAGGAAGAAATTTCCTGTGCAGTGACCAAGCACTGGAACAGACTGCCCAGAGAGAGTGTGGAATCTCCCTCACTGGAGATATTTCAGAACCATCTGAATGCAATCCTGTGCCATGTGCTCTGGGACGATCCTACCTGAGCAAAGAGATTGGACTAGATGACCCACTGGGTCCCTTCCAACCTCAACCATTCTGTGACCCTTTCTGAGTTTTCAACGCCTCTTTATAAGGTGCTGGTTTCTACAACACTACCAATAACCCACCTGTCTGTCTCAATATGTGCAAGGCAGCACTTTTGCAGCTCCAGCAAGTGACCACACTTGAGTCCCTGCACTGCCTGCACAACAGGAGACTCCGAGGCAACAAAATGGGTCAAAAAGATGATGAAGGGTCTCGAGCATCTCTCCTATGAGGAGAGACCACGGGAGCTGGGCCTGTTGAGTTTGGAGAGGAGAAGACTGAGAGGGGATCTCATTAATGCATGTAAGTATCTCAAAGGTGCCAAGAGGCTGGTGCCAGACTCCCTTTAATGGTGACCAGCAATGGCCATAAACTAAAACACAAGGAGCTTCACTTCAACATGAGGAAGAACTTCTTTCCATGGAGAGGGGCAGAGCACTGGAATAAGCTGCTCTGGGCGGGTGTGGAGTCGCTCTCCCTGGAGACATTCCAAA
>WBND01000236.1:257081-268905 GCA_013398595.1 Tychaedon coryphoeus | reverse complement strand
CCAGAGCCCCCCTGTGCTGGGCTGCAGCCAGAGCCCCGTGGGCAGCAGGGCAGGGAGGGGATTCTGCCCCTCTGCCCCTCTGCTGAGACCCCACCTGCAGGGCTGCACCCAGCTCTGGGCTCAGCACAGCAAGGACAGGGAGCTGCAGAGGATGGAGCAGCTCTGCTGTGAGCAAAGGCTGAGAGAGTTGTTCAGCCTGGGAAAGAGGTGGCTTTAGGGCAGCTTAATTGCAGCCTTACAGCATCTGAAGAAAATTTACAGAAAAGAAAAGTAAGACTATTTACCAGAGCTTGTAGTGACGGAAGAAGGAAAAATGGCCTCGATTGAAAGAGAATAGGTTTAGATTAGGTATAAGGAAAAAATTCTTCCCTGTGAGGGTGGTAAGGCCCTGGCACAGGTTGCCCAGAGAAACTGGCTGCCTCATCCCTGGAAGTGTTCATAGCCAGGTTGTATGGGGCTTGGAGCAGCATGGTCTAGTGAATGGTGTCCCTGTCCACGGCAAGGGGTTGAAATGAGATGATCTTCCAGATCCTTTCCAACCCAAACCATTCTGTGAATCTATGACTGTGATTGCTGTCCAGCTCCTGACCCTGCACAAGACAACCCCAGGAATCCCACCTCTTGGACAGAGGTTGTGGAATCATGCCATGTTTCCTCAGAGAACTTCTGGAGTCTCCCTCACTGGAGATGTTCCACAACCATCTGGACACAACTCTGTGCCATGTGGCCTGGGATGACCCTGCTTGAGCAGGGAGGTTGGACCAGATAGTGCCTTCCAACCAGACCCACTGTGATTCTGAGAGAATTGTTCGAACACTGTGAGCTCTGACAGTCCTGGCACTGTGACCAGTGCCCTGGGGAGTAGCTCTGAGCATTACTTTAGGCAGGAACATCATCCCAGCATGTTGTACCGCCACCACTTGCTGCCTGTTCCCCTTCACTAACACTGCCCACCTGCACTGGGTTTGCATGGCCAGGTTTTGGGAAGTGGAGCAAGGGGCTATGGGGGAGCACCCCAGTGCTTTTATGTGAGAAGCTGCCAGAAGCTTTCCAGGTGTCCAACAGAGCCAATGCCAGCTGGATCTAAGGCACACCCACTGCTGGCCAAGGTAAACCGTCAGCAACAGTGGTAGTGCTCAGGGATAACAGATTTAACAAGGGAAAAAAGTTACTCTTCAGCAGCAACTGTAGGCAGATAAGGAAGGACTGAGAACGTGTGAGAGGAATAGCCCTGAAGACCCCAAGGTCAGTGCAGATGGAGAGACAGAACATGGTCCAAGAGCCAGAGCAGAGGTTCCACTGCCCACGCTGGAAAAGTGTGAGTCTTCCTCATGAGGAGCGAGCAGCAGCAGAGACAATGTGTGACAAACTGACTGCAGCCCTAATTCCCCATCCTCCTACACCACTGAGGAGGGAGGAGGAAGAGAAATCAGGAGTGAAGTTGAACCCAGGGGACAAGGGAGAGATGAGGGAAGACTTGGTTTTATTTCTCACTTCTCTACTCTGGTTTGTCAATAAATTAAATGAACTTTCCTCAGTTTAATCTGGTTTGTTGGTGATGGTCATTTGTGAGTGATCTCTCAACCTGCAAGCCTTTCACTATATTTTCCTTGTCCAGTTGAGGGAGGAGTGATAGAGTGGTTTTTTGGTGTCCAGCCAAGGCCAACCCCTCATGCCTCCCAAACATCCTTCCTTCCCAAAAGATTGAACAGAGGCAGAAACTAGCTGCTGCCTATCTAGGAAAACCATGGTTCACATTAACACAATTAATTTATGAAATAATTCAAGAGTTCATTTTGATGCTGGCAATGATATAAATGGCCATCATGAAGCCAGTGTCAGACAGTTACACTGAATTAGCGTCCTTAAGAGCTAAAGCAATTAAAGTAATTAATTAAAGTAATTAAACTCAGCATCAAAAAAATAAAAGTCATGGAATTTTCCACTGCAGAAACACATCTGTGGAGCAGTGGGACAGCTGGCATTGGCTTCCCTCTTCACCTGGGCTTTCATCCATAAACCAGAGGTGTGAGTATGGTAGCTATTTGTGCCCTTCATTACATTATTTGATAGGTTAAGAATTCCAGCAAGGCAGTCATCCTGCCTCCTCAGTTTTAAAATTAGTTAAATGCAAGTTACTTAGGATGATCCTAATATTTGTGTAGTTACAGCTCAACTACACAATTTCTCCTATTAACTCAAGGCATCATGTGCAGTCAATGACCACATGACATCATCATTTTGGTTTAAATTGTTAAAAAAAAAAGCAAGACAAGGTTATTAGTGTAGGGTATTAAAAGAACACTTACTCTATAAGTAGATAAATGCAAAATGTTCAGCAAATGAGAGACAGAAACAACCCTGTTCTGTCACTCTGAGGGAGTATTGAACAACAGGAGTAAAGTTCTACTTAATACTGCACACTTTATTATACATATCTGTTTTAAACTGGCACTTCCTAATCTCTAAACCTTCTTTTGTACAAGTACTTGCAACTTTTTTGTTCAGCTGAATCTCCAGAAAAAGTGGTGGTAGGATATCTGCTCCCTCCTTTTACTTGTTTGGTGTAGCTCTGGAGGCACAACGTAGATTTAAAAAAATCTGGGATTAGTAACACACTGAAGACTATAGAGAGGAGCAAGATCGTCTGCCCTTGGGTAATTCTTGGCTGACAGTGCAAAGCTGTACCCTCAGAGAAAACCAAAATACATCCAAAGGTGCTGAAAATTTCACCCAGGGTTCATTGAGAGCAGCTTTGTGTAGGATTTAGGGGTGATGGCTGATGAAAAACTGAACATGAGCCAGCAGTGAGTGCTCATAGCTCAGAAAGCCAGTTGTGTCCTGGGCTGCATCCAAAGGAGCGTGGGAAGCCCAGCTACTGATCCCCCAATGCCCAAAGAAAAATGAAGAAGAGATGGCTAAAAGAACTGTCCAAGAACAATTATAACCTACCAGTCTTCACAAAGCCCTTTAACTTTCAGGAAAACCATGTCTATTATTTTATAATGGTCAGAAAATACACAGTTTCCCTCTGAAACAGCAGGAACCCTGTAATTGCTCTTATGCCATGATATGTGACCCAATAGGAGTGTGTAAGCAACAAACCATGATCATTTATCACCCTCATAGTCCCAAAGCCAGCTCTGAGCTCACTTAAAGGTTGCTTCAAAAGTAAAATTGGCTTGTAAATTCATGTGCCTCCCTTTGCCATTCTTGGCTGTTTCTCACTGCTCATCCTCTAGGTAAACAACTGTAGCAGCACTGTACAAGGCACTGAATGCAAGGTCACTGAAGTGATACAAATTACAGGATCAGTACTGCTGAAAGATAATGTTTTATTCACATGATTCACATTATTTCTTATACTGATTTCTATGCACGAGCAAAGTGAGAGCAGTAATCCATGGCCAGAAGCAGCAACACCCTTGTAAGACAACATGCAGTGTAACTACATCTTAAGAGGTGTATTCTTCATAACATCATAGAATTATAGAATCATGGAATCATTAAAGTTGGAAAATACCTCCTAGACCATCAAGTCCAATCTTTAACTGAATATCACCATGTCTAATAAACCATATCGCAAAGTACTAAATCTACTAATTTTCTGAACACTTCCACCACTTCCCTGTGCAGCCTGTTTCTAAGCTTTACAACCCTTTCTGTGACAAAATCTTTCCTGATATCCAGCTTGAACCTCCCCTGTCACGACTTAAGACCATTTTCTTCTGTCCCATCACTTGTTACTTGGGAGTAGAGACCAACCTGGCTACATCGCCCTATGAGGTATTTGCAGGGAATTAGATCTCACCTGAGCCTTCTTTTCTCTAGGCCAAACAACTCCAGGTTCTTCTGCCACTCCTCATCAGACCTGAGCTCCAGACCCTTCCCCAGCTTCATTGCCCTTCTGGACACATTCCAGCACATCAGTGTCCTTCTGGAATTAAGGAGCCCAGAACAGAACACAGGATTTGAGATGTGGCCACGTCAGTGCTGAGTGCAGGGAAGGGTCGCTGCCCTGGTCCTGCTGGCCATACTTTTTCTGACACAAGCCAGGTACCATTGGCTTTCTTGGCCACCTGGGCATGTGCTGGCTCATGTGCAGCTGCTGTAACCAGAACCCCCAGGTCCTTTTCCTGCTTTCCAGCCACTCTGCCCTAGCCTGTCCTGCAGGGGGTTGATGTGTCCTAAGGGCAGGACCTGGTAATTGGCCCAGTCGAACCTCAGAGCACTGGCCTCAGCCCATTGATCCAGCCTGTCCAGCTCCCTCTTGCAGACCCTTCCTGCCCTCCAGCAGATCAACACTCCTACCCAGCTTGGTGTTGTTTCCAACTGACTGGGGATGCACTCAATCCCCTTGTCCAAATCATTACAGAGATATGAAACAGGGTTGTCCCCAATACTGAGCCCTGGAAACACCACTTGTGACCAGTTGCCAACTGGATTTAACACCAGCCACCAGAACATTCTGGGCTCTGCCATCCAGAGAGTTCTCTCTGCCATCCAATTTTTTATTTTTTTTTTTACCTAGTGAGCAGTAAAGCATTATGAGCACTGTGGCAAAATAATTCTGAATTCTCCACCAGCAGCATTGTGGCTAATGCATTGTCTGCTGTTTCTTAGGCTGAATTGTGTCCTACAATGCCCTCCCATGTGATGGATCTTTTTTAGAAATGTACCTTTGATTGCTACTGAGCTGCCTACTCAGTGGCAGTAATGTTGCAAGCTCAGTTGAAAAAAAAAGAAAAGGCATTGATTCTGTACTTCACAAGTCAAAGATAAAATCATACAAGACATTCCAGAAAGTGAACGTGGGGTGTAGGGGGTTTCACTGAAAAAAGCTACTGAGAACAAGTAATTTGTGTTGCTCTTTACTTGTTCTACCCTCACATTTTGTGGCCTTCTTGATTCAAGTTTGGCAGTCCCATTAGGTATGAAATATTTTAACAGTCTAGTAACAATACAGTGTTCTATCACAGTACTCTAGTCCATTGCATTACAGCCAGGCAACTAATCCATGGCATGCTCTGTCTTTAAACACTCATCAATGACAGCTTGGTGAAAAAAAAAACCCATATCTGAAAATGTCTTTTTGCTTCTTTTCTCAAAACTGTACTTGCTCACATTTTTTAGTTTCAAAGTACAAAACAAGGAGATAATCAGTAAGATAAATCAGGTTTTTTTCCCCAGATGTGAGTTAAAACAATTCACTTGAAGCAGTTATAAAAAATAATAAAATGCTACAGAAGTCAAGAGGAGACAAGGCCTTCTGTAACCAGGGGAGTGGACAGCCATTAAAACAATACCCCAGGACATTGTAAAAAAACCAGGTGTGGTGATAACTAATATTGCAAAGGAAAAAAATTGTCCCTTAAATTGGAAATATCAGCCTGTCCACACACTTACACATGGCTGCTGATTATTCTTTACACCAAAGGGCAAGACTTTCAAGCTGATAGATTCAATGTATTGCAGGCTGGCAGTCAAAGCTGCACAAAAAATACAAAGCACATCAATCAATGGATTTCAGAAAATATATTTGTGACATGGATTATAAAATATGCATATTGGCAATTGAACTAAATTAAATTGAATCTGTTTTAGCAGTTTCACAGAATAGTTTTCCATCAACTTGTCCCACAGCTATGCCTGGAATCACATTAGAATGGTCATTGCAGCTGTGTGCTACTGTATTCAACATTTATTAGAGCAAATGTATGTGACAGCAATTTAATGTGCTTAGAAAAAGGTGTGTACAGAGATCTTATGCACAGGCTACATCACCAAATCTCAAATGGCATCTCTGACCGCCTCAAACATAACATTTCTCTTCTTAGAAATATGAAAAAATCTGTTTCTTCTTTGTTAGATATGGGAAAATATTCAAAGATGTCTCCTTGATCGAAGTCTGAACCACGTAAGTTCCAATAACAATAAGCTCTCAACTGTCCACATAAAGAATGATAGGCATGCTTATGCTCAGGAATGCTTTTTTTCCTGTGTCTTTCATTTTCTCCCTTTGTGGCTCCATATTCCACATCTTCCCCACTGCTACTCTTTTCATTATCAGGCACAATTATCAGCAAACTTGCTGGTTATCTTCTATTATAGATGAACCAAGAGACACTAAAACATTTGAAGAGCAGTCATGGTAGGAAAGCACAGGAAGAAAAAGGAAAAGCAGCACAGAACTGTAATCCTTTATGCTTTCACTGGTGTTTCATTCTGCAAACAAGAGAACAGCCAGTCCTAGATTATCACGTCTATACTACCTGCTTATCAATAGGATAAAAAATATGTGCTTTCTTACATGGAATGAGAGTTGCATTATTTAATCTACTTAAATTCAATGAGTAAACTTGAGATATGCCTGAATGTGGCATACTAGGGAAACATTGTCTTTCGTTAAACTTTTTCTAAAGTCATTTTTAATGGCAGTGCAAGGATGAACCTTCATTATCTCTCCTGCAACTATCTTCTAGTCTGGCATGTGTAAGCCATAACAAAGAAGAAATTCCATAGAAATTAGCATCTTACTCTTCAAGGTACTAATTAAACAGCCAGCTCCCTTCATGTACTGCACTGCTTTTGCCCCTCCTCTATGTAGGTTTTTGAGAAGAGGAATCACTTGCTAATCATCTTGCTAGTCTTTCTTGCTAATCTGTGATAGGTGTTTGAGTATCTACATTGCAACACCTTTGCAACCAAATTTAGCAGATCTAATTTGTTACACTGATTTTTTGTTGTTGTTATTTTACATTAAAGCTATTCTAGAAATCAGTGTGCAGATGATAGAAGAATAAATTTGGAGACATTTCGTTTCCCCTGCAAAATAAAACATATTTTGAGTGGAGAGATCACCAAAAGGAGGATTTTCTTAATATAACCTAATTTCTCTTTATTCATTTTTAGCATCTTATAGCTAGGAAAGATAAAATGTTTTCCAAGTGAAGAGTCAGAGGCTTATGGTATTTCACAGAATGTTTACAAATTATTTTTCAAACCAGTTTTTTCTGTTAGTTGTGGGGAACAGAGCTCTTTGACAGTGTGTAAGAACTGAAGTGGTTCTTGCCTTAAACGTTGTTATGAAGGAGTTTTGCCCATTATAGCAAAAACTGCATAAAGAAGCTACAACCACAGAAGCCCACCCCTCCTTGAAGATTCCTGACTGGAACTTTGGACTGTGAGTTAAGTTGCCTAGATAAAATAAAGGCAATATTATGTTCAATCATCTCAAGTCTAGGGAGAAACAAACAAGACTGAGGGAAAGGAATGCATCCACAAGAAAGCCAAATACAGCAGAAAATCATCCCTGGCTGGGTTTGGGGCGGGGGAGAGCACAGCCCACAGAGGCCAGGTTTGCACAGACTCCCCCCCAACTGCAGGGGCAGGAAGAGGTTCCAGATGTGTGGTGTGGCTCTGGTCAGGGGCAGTGAACACCCATCCTCCCTCACACAGACCAGCCCAGCTGTGAAACCCCCATCACCACAGGCCACATCCATGGGACATTCCTGTGAGAGGCAGCTGAGGGGGTCACAATCCATCAAAGACCCCCAAAGTGCTCCCCAGAGCCCTTGAGCCACAGCACTGCTCGTGATGCAAAATAATGCAACAGAGCCAGAGCCTGCTGCAAGAGATGGCCCCTACCCTCTGGGGGAGGTACCTGGACATTCCCACCTGGCCTGGCCTGAGTGTATATTAATCCATTGGCTTCCCTGCTTTTAGGGAGAGGACCTTCACCACCACCAAGACCAGCTGGAGAGGATCAACAGAACATTGTTGGAAGTCACACAATGGTGGTATTTTCTTTAATCTATCTCTGTCACTCTCTGTCCCCCTACCTCTTTTCTATTTCTTTCTTTCTTTCTTTCTCTCTCTCTCTCTCTCTCTTATATTTACTATTAAATAAACCCCATATTATTGACTTTGGCATATGGTCTTGTTTGCACCTTAATTCAAGCAGAGGCATTTCTAATAACTCTAAAAATTGCACTGTAACACAGTGATGTGCAATAATAAAAGAGGTAAACTCTTATTAGAACAGATTATCATGAGCACTTCACATTTGCAACAGAAGGTTTCATTAAAAAGAGGAAGAATTCCATTGCAATGTAAGAATGTAGATTTATCTAAAATATTGTCTAATAAAATGAGGGCAGTCTTTCATTTAATTAATTCTTGGGATTGTTACAAAATGTCCAAATCTTGAAATTATGTTGCAGTTGCATTCAATTTTTCAAGGCCTTTCTATGCAAAGAGCTCGACTAGAACAGCTATCAGAAAATAAGATAGCTATTCTTGACTGGCATTTTGTGTGCAGATGTTAATTATAGACTATTTTTATTATTCTAAAAAGGAGTGTCTATGGAAAGTTCTCCAAGAATAAGTGCTAAACTGAGCATCTCAAACAAATTCTTCCATTTTTGGACTCTGTTATTTAATGAAAACATTCTATTACATTCAGCTTCAAAAGATAAAATAATATGGACAGCAGTCTTGTGCTCTTCTAACAAAGTACTTAACAGTATTTTTAAGAATACCATTTTCCACCAGACTCTTGCCATATATTTAAATGTTGTATCAAGACAACATTTCCATCATTTTCTGACTAAATAGTAAGGCAATCCTACTGAAATCAGTGAGCCTTTGGACATGCCTAAAGCTATGATGTGCTGGGACACACAAAAAACTTTTCTGTTTTCCATGGGACAGTTTTGATTTTATTAAATGCATGTCATCATACCGGTAATATATACTGGACATACATACATACATACATACATATATGTATGCAGATTTTAAAAAAGAAATATTACTTGTGTCCTGTATACATTTTTTCCACGTGAAAAATAAACTAAGAAGATTTTACCGTGGAACATAATGGCATCCTACTTCCTTGCTCTCCATTAAAATAGCTGTTAGAGATTTTATTTATAAATGATCTTTCCTCATTTTGTTGCCCTCTAACAAAATATAGCCGACAGTGCTGCTCTGATTAAAAAAAAAAAAAAAACTTGTGATATTTTCTTGTTATAGAACTGCTTTACATCAGTGGTAATGCATTTTCAAGATGTCATTGGAAACTATTCTGATACGCTATTAACTGCTGGCGATGAGTAATTTTCCTAGATTCATAAATTTAAAGGACCATTACACCACCTGTATATTTAACCAAAAATTCTTCCAGTCTGGTATAGAATAATAACATAAAAGGTTTTGAAGGTCATCGTGAGACCCATCTCCTGCTGTAGGTGGGATTCTGTCCAGTCCAGCTGTACACACAGGCACAAGGAGTCACTGTGACTTCTTACGCCTTAAAACAGCGCCTCACCCTCACATTACTTTTTTGTTAGTCGGAATATCCAAATGTTTGTTCCGTGATTTCACCCCATTATCCCTACTTTCCCCCTGGGGGGGTTTGCCTGAAGGAAACGCGCCAACAGGGACAACTCTCTTCTTTGAGAAATGAAACCTTTTCCGAACGAAAAGTTTATTCTATTGCAACACATGTCCTTGAGCTTACGAAGATGTCCCAGCTTAAAAACAAACAAATAGATGAACGAAGCGGAAAGGAGAGCCGCTGGATCCAACACAAAGCAGCCCCCGGGATGCGGGGGCTCTGCGGGGGCCGCGGAGGAGAGGGATGCTCCGGAACCTCTGCCCGCTCCAAGGCGGGCGGGCGGCCAGGGCACATCCCCTGCGCTCGGAGCGAGCGCGGAGCCGCCTCCTCGGACACGTTAAAAGTTCGGGGCGGCTCCGGGCCCCGAGGAGACGGAGCACGTCCGCTGGCCGCGGCAGCTCGGCGGGCGCTGAGCCCCCGGCCCGCCGGGCACCGCCCCGCGAAGATGGCGAGCCGCAGCCTGCGCCTGCTGCTGCTCCTCGGCCTGGGGCTCCTGAGCTGTAAGTGCCTGCCTCCCTGTCCCGCCACGCTGGGCAGCTCCCCGACCCGCCACGGGCTGCGGGGGGACGGTTCCCCCGAAATCTCCGTGTGTGTGCCCAGGGGGATGGCTCCTGGAGGTGCCGCTTCCCCTCCCGCATCCCGCAGCCAAGTCGCGATTCCAGGAGCGAAACGCGAAGGAGCGCATCCCCCGCCACAGCCGGGGCATTGCGAGCTGAATCTTTCCATGTGTCTCTTGTTTCCGGGCAGATGTGACCTGCTCAAGGCCCGCCTGCTTGGGTGCGAGTCAGCGGCTCCCTGCCCCCGTGCAAACTTTAGGATGCGGGCTGCACAGTTGGTTTCTCTCTTTAGGGTGTGGGCTGCACAGTTGGTTTCTCTCTTTAGGATGCGGGCTGCGCAGTTGGTTTCTCTCTTTAGGATGCGGGCGGCACAGTTTGTTTTTCTCTTTAGGTTGCTGGCTGCACAGTTGGTTTCTCTATGTAGGATGCGGGCTGCACAGTTGGTTTTTCTCTCTTTAGGATGTGGGCTACATAGTTTCTTTTTCTCTTTAGGGTGTGGGCTGCACAGTTTGTTTTTCTCTTTAGGTTGCTGGCTGCACAGTTGGTTTCTCTCTTTCGGATGCGGGCTGCACAGTTTGTTTTTCTTGTTACCTTTATAAGGTGAATGAACAAGGGGCAGGAGAGCATTTTCTGTTGCTGCGTCTTCTAAGCAGACTTGAGTTTCCAGTATTTCCTTAAAAACGAAAGGGTAAGGTTAGAATAAGTTGGACAAAGATTCCCCAGCCAGAAATTATGCATAAATGATAGGGAAAAGCAGATCGTGGGACCACATACCTGCAGAGAACCACTGAATTAACAGTGTAAGTGCCAGTCGTGATAAGGCTGTCACCTTCAGATCATGTCTTGCAGTGCTTCTTGTGTCTTAGTGATGTTTTGGGGAAAGGGCTGTACTTGAAAATAGTGTTTTGAAAAGGCTTACGTAGTACAGTCTTGCAATGAAATGCCCACCTGGGACCAGCCCAGCATGGGTTCTCAATCCACTGTAGATATGGAACATCCATACTGCAGATGCTGTGTATATTTTGAGGTTTACCTTTCATTCCTCTTAACAGAACATTACCTAACAGAAAGCTCTGTGTGTGTAAACTCCCTTCTTTTTCCAGAGTTCTGCAGTGGAGAGACTTGAAGTTATGCATGTCTGATATGTCTTTGGCTTGGAAATTTTTCTTTTCCTCTCTTTTTTCTCCTACAAGACCTTATGGAAATGTTGGCCTATTAAATGAATAGCTAGTGCAGAAATTATCTTTCACATAATAACTAATAATATTTTTATTTTTTTTTTACTTCATTTCTTCTTAATTTGCTTGATATATCTGAGCAGATGAAACTGGTGTGGTTTTTCTTGGTGTGTTCAGGCTGCTCAGCCTTCTGGTTGTCTGTTGGCAGTGCTGGCTTTGACTGCGAAGGAGATAAAGAGTGCAATACAGTGCAGCAAAGTCTGGTGTCTACATTTTTATCAGACTTGGAGGTTTCTTCTTGGTGGGCTTTTTTTTCCCTTCCTGTCCCAATTCCAAAGAAACACTAGGTGGAAAGCAAGTTTACAAGCAAGGTGCTGATAAGAAGTCTTTTCATGAAGAAAGTGACTGTAGGTGTGTGGGTGTGCAAATGTCTATTGTTTGTGAGAGCCAGAGGAAATCCAGGCAGAAATCCAGGCAACCACAAGTCTGCTGCTGCTCCTGTGGCTGCAGTGTGTTCACATGAACAGTAAAGCTGAGTAATTCTGGTGTCCAAATCAGGCAAATGGGCTGAGCAGTCTCTTGTGTGGGACCCACGTGCTATGGAGATGGTGGGGAATGGGCAGAAATTAGCGAGGAAGAGGAAATAGTGGTTGATACCTGACAAGCAGCATAGGGGTTGGCCTCTTCTC
>WBND01000236.1:196375-256890 GCA_013398595.1 Tychaedon coryphoeus | reverse complement strand
GTTGACAAGGTGGTGATTGGTCAAAGGCTGGACTCAATGATCTTAGAAGTCTTTTCCAGCCGAAATGATTCTGCAATTCTGTGGTTATATTCTGGAGCAGGTGTAGAGAACTTTCTTGGTAGTTGAGCTGCAGAAATGAAAAGCTGTGTAAATTGGTCACAGGGCATCAGCATAGCCAAGGTAGATGAGATTAGGATTGTTTTCATTGAGAACTTGCTAAAAAATATTCATGACCTGCAGAAATTGTAGTTTCTGTGAGCTAATCTTCCCCCCCACCTTTAATTTAGGGGAAAGTAAGGGAGCTGTGGGTCTTTTATTATGTTCTCTCTCAGCACAAGCTTCTGGAAACGACATCTGAAAGTTGTAAAAGGTGCCAGAGCATAAGACTTGTGAGCTCTGTTGGCAAGACAGAATATGTACAGAAATTATTGTTATAAACTATCATGGCTTCATGGGAGGAGTTAGTATGTACTGACCAAATGGCCTTTCTGTGAAGCATCTAGGTGTGATTTTTCTTAATATTAGTGCACATTGAAATTAGACTTCAGCTGGTGAAGTAAATGCAGTACAATGTGTGTGTGAGGACAATGCAGAGGCAATAAATAGTAGTCTTACCTAAATATTTGATGTAGCTCACTGGGGTAGTTTGAGAAGTAAATAAGGTGATATTTTGTTTATTTGTTTATTTTTGCTTAAGAAAACCCCACTCCTCAGAAATCTTTCACTCAGATACAGAGATTCTAGACCAAAGAAGGCTTTTATTTTTCTCCCCGAACCCTGACAAGAAAACATAAAGCTGACTGCAGTGCTGTAAGAATTGACAATGGAAGTGTTTAAACTATGCCTTTTTGACCATATGTGATGCACAACTGATGTACTCAAAATTGAGACTATTGTCAACCCTCAGTCTTTTGTTGAACCCTTTTGTTGAGCCCTCTTTGTTTGCTGGATTAGCTTGGTAGGAACTGGTTTCTAAATTAGGCCACATTCAGGTGAGATGGGATTTCTTAGATTTATAAAACTGCATACTTCTCTCATAATGGCTGTTCAGCATATGCTATAAAGCAGGCAGCCTGGTTTTGGAGGAGGGCAGGGGGAAGAGGCATCAATTGAATGTTCATTCTCTTGCTGGTTAAGGTGAGAAGCAGTATTTCCTTGCTAAAGGCTGCTCAAGGTTTAGAAACATGCACAGACTCTTTGACACTCCAACATAAGCTATAGGAGGAGAATAAACTGCTAATATATAAACAAACAAACGAAAACTAAGTACAAAAAAGCAGTGTTTGTTTCTAGTCTTCAGACCAGCATTTTTCATTTATGACTGTGGTGAAACTGCACAAGGTACCCTGATATTTCTAAAACTAATACAAATTGACATGGTGGGAAAGACTGTTTCTGTCTTTTGAAGGGATGCATGCTTTTCTCTGGCTTATTTAATAACTTTACAATTTCACCCTCTTGCTTAGATCCTCAGGGCTCAGAAGAAACTTACTGTGAGTTACTGTGTCTCTCAGAAATCATGTCTTTTGCTGCATTTCAGCAAGTCATGCTGTTTTCCTTAAAGGTGAGCATGCTGCTTAGAAGGGGCTCTGTATTCCTGAGAGGGCTCAGCCAGAAGTGTTGCTGTTCTGTCTCTCTCTAGCAGAGAGGAGGCAGAGAGAGCTCTTCCTTGGCTGGCCCCAGGTATCATTCTAAGTTGCTGGCCCCACAGGCTACTACTGGATGTATAAAAGAGAAAATGAGGGTGGCTGTCTTCCCTCACTGTATTCAGGAGACAAGAAGCATGCCTGGAAATGTTACATCAAGACAGTTGCAATTCCTTGTTTCTTTTTTAAGGTGGATGTATGCAAGAGGAGCACTTGCTTTTGTAATTGCTTGGTCCCTGAAGGGTTTTGTTTTCTCAGTTTTAAAGTTGCAACAATTCTTTGTTCATGTTGTAGGATACAACATGTTTCTGGTAATTGTAAATATCATAGGGCATCTGGCATTAATAATGAGAGTTAAAACTACCACTGTGATTAGCAGATCTAATTGAGCCTGGATGAGGTCTTCCATTGGCTGTTTAACTGAATTACACAAAGATATTTATGTGATTGTTTCCTGTATTACACCTGTAATTCCTGCTGCAGCCTGTTTTGCTAGCTGCCAGGTTCTGCTTCAGAAACCGGCTGATGCCAGTGCAAATTATTTGGTGAGAATACAGAACTAGTTGAATTTTGGCATCATCTTTTCACTTGATTGATTTAACAGAACACATGGTTTAATCGTTCATGACCTAGAGCTACCAAACTTGTCTGTGTTCACTGACTAACTCCAAACATTATTTGGGGTGTGTGTAACCTGTTTTTAAAGTGAGCTAAAAACATTAGAACAGGCACTTACCCTTCCTCCAAGGGTACTCCAGGTGCTTTAGTTTTTTCTCAAGTGCTGGTGGTCACCAGGAGGAAGTTCTCTTGAGAAATATGGGAGAATCTAACCTTCTTGTGCATCTGATACTAAGAAAATTCAGTTTCCTCATAAATTCACATGAGTAAATAATAGTTGTATTTCTTCACTGAAGGTAGTGACATGCATGTGAACCTTCTGCAGTAGCAGTAGGCAAGCTTCCTTTTTTTGAGGAGGAGTAGATCTGGGTTGGTGGTGCTTTTAGAGAGCCAGGAGCAACTAGTAGTACAGCTCTGCAGCTGAGATGTAAAAGTTTCCATCTGGTATGATCTTCTTAGAATCCATCAACACTCAAAATACAATCTTTGTGTTGGAGCACTTCTGAAGACACTTGCTCCTTGCCCATGCTGAACTCTTTTAGGAACACTTTTCTTAAAATGAGGCTTAGTGTCATACTTTCCCTTAAAAATGCTAGAGGTGACTCCAGTGCAAATGCTTATGTAAAGGAAGGTTACTCAGAAGTGTGCACACAGCCAGAAATGTCCACATTGCAATATAAATATCTTGTATATTAAAGCAATTGAAGCACAAGGTAGACATTTGTATTTGTCCTTGCAGACTGTTTGCCAGAGCCATATGGAATGGCTAGACTCCCTTAAAGTTCACTTGAAGTTATATAATGATACCAAGCAAAACAAAATTTGCATAAAATTGTGTCCTTGTGGATGTGTACAATGAGCTGTCTTATTGCTGGTATTTCTTGTTTTGCTGGGGTTTTTTTCTCCACCATTATAACTTTGTGGCAGTATTGCATATATGTGGGAAAAGAAATGGTTTATAAGTTCTTACTGTCTAGTTAAGTGGCTAGTTCAGTTCTAGTTCAGTACCACGAGGTGAGCACTTTAATGGAAACTGAGGGAAATGTTATGTGGAAGCTGTTTCAAGTCATTCATTCTATTCTGGTTAGCTCACCCCCTCTCCCACCACTCCCACCCCACTTTTGTTAAGCTAACTTGGTTACAGTTTTACTTTCTGGCATGTCTTCTCCCATCTCCAATACCTTTGAAAGAACCATCAGTTTCAGCAAAACATTTCTGCAGAAAAGCCTGTCACGTTTTCCTCAAAGCACTGAGATTGTGCTGTAATTCCCCTTCAGGAAGCTTAAAGCAAATATTATGGTGTCTTGTAATCAAGACAAATTATTTGTTTCCTTCATCTAGATGCTGGGGTGTTTTTAGAGAATGGAATATGTATTTCAAAGAGTGAGACAGCAGATGAGGCTGGAGAAGCATTTGGATGATTGCCAGTGCTTGTGCTCACCTGTATTTTCAAAGTCACTTTTTCCCTGGAGGACTCCAATTAGTTATGTCCCCTCTGTGCTCACAATAGATCATCAAGCATTCAAGTTCTTACATAAAATTTCTTGAGCCTGGCAGAAAGTAAGCTTGGCAGCTGAACATCTGGTCCTGTTCACTTGTTGGCTTCTAACACAGTGGGAGGCGAAGGAGCTTTTGGAGAAAGAAGGGGAAAATGGCAATTTCTGAACAAGAGCAAGTCATGTAACAGTCGTAGTTGTTGAACCACTGGTAAGACTGTAAACCTTTCTGGTTAATAAAAGTTAAAGCAGGCATCCATTTTCTCCCAAGGATTCTTTGCAGGGCAAAACATGGAAAAAAAAATCTGGTAATGAGCCTTAAAAAAATCTGGTAATGAGCCTTTTTGAATGATTGATTTTTAAAAGTTCAAAACTTAGCAGTTTTTAGTAAGAGCTGGGAAAATAAAACCTGAGTTGAAATAGCTACAATTTGATTCTGATTGTTTAAAGAGGTATGAAATGGTCAGATTTGAGCTGGAAAGAACAGACCCTATGAGTATGAAGTTTCAATAGATATATTTCATAGCTGTTGCGTGGATTAACATCTTAAGGACTGAAAATGCTTTCGACCCCATCCAAACCACTGGATCAGACTCAAAGGGGAACAAAACATATTATTGTCTGGATGGAAAAAATGATAGGGTTGTTTTGATACTAGATAATTTTAACAAAACAGGCTATATTTGTTATTCACAAACTTCTAATATATTATTTGGAGATAATGATGGAAAATTCCTGAGAAATTACACTTGCTCAAATTAATATAATATACAAACCAAAATGATGGTATCTCAGCCTGCAGAAAGTGCCCGGTATGAATTGGGAGACAATCTCGGGCGTGTTATGCTAACTTGTGCATGTTTGTTAGAGTTGGACATTTGTGCTTGGCATACTTGTAAAAATAGGAGGAAAATAGATGCAGAAAACCAGCATTTGAATGCCTATTATGTGAGTGAGACAGCAGTTTTGCCACTAGAATATATAGACAGTACTTGTCTCTGGAGGCCCTGGCTCATAACTGAAGCCTTCTGGTAGCTGGCAAAAACAAGTAAAAAAGTGTTGGAGGTTAGGATTTTTCTTTTTGTTTTTTTCCTCTTTCTCTCAGGGAATTTTCTTCCATTTGTTGCCTAAGAAATGAAAACAATGATACCTATGAAAGATGTGGCTGAGAGGAGGAGGAGAGGGAAGGGTGCAGTTGGCCACCCTCTTAGCTGGGGGATTTCTCTTGAGGACATCAGCTAGTGTTGTTTGAATCACATGATACAGAGGTTTTCTGAAATGTATTAGGCATAAAGAGTAAATGGAATTATTCTCTGTGCTCAATGAAGTGTTGTTGAAATGATGGCTCAGGGGTATTTGCAGAAGTTACTGTACTTACAGCACTTGTCTTCAGACTCTTTCAATAAATAATATTTTGGGGGATAAAAAGTCATCTGGGGAAATTCTGTCAACAGGGAATCTGCAATATTTGTAGAGACTGACTAAAATTTTTTTCAGCTCTGCTTTTTCCCTGCCACTGCACACTTTTTTAAAATTCCATTTATGTTCCAGTTGTATCCCTAGCTGAGTCCTCAAAACAGGAACAATCCACACACAGTTACTACTCACTTTCCAGTTGTGTTTAAATTCTTAGCCACCTTCCTAATGGGTTAGAAGGGAGGGAAAACAGTGCTACAGAGACTTTGCCCAGTTGCTGAAAAACATTTGCTTTCTAGCATGAGTAGCTCTTGGGAGAACTGATTTTTGTAAGAGAATGAATTGATGCCTCTCTAAGCATTTGCACATATTTAAAGTTTATTCAAAGCTATGTGAACAGAGAAAGAGAAGGGGGACAGCCAGTTGTATGTACAGACTTTCAGGTGCAGAATGAATTTCCTGAGTTAACTATTTGAATAGTATGTTCAGTGTAGATATATTAGTAACTTAAACACCCTCAGTTTTGGAATGGGACTAATCAGTTTTGAAACAGGAAAAATTATCTACTGCTTTGTGTTGCTGTTAAAGCTGCAATCCTGCATCTGTATGCTGTGTTTGAATCCCCTGTATCTTTACGGAGACCTGTTGAAATCTTGCATGTAAAAAAAATCTGATGATTTTAGATTCCCAGTTGTGCTGACTGAAAGATAGACAGCTCAATCTTAAGCTGCCTTTGCTGTGGGATGGGATACATGTGCTGGGTGGACACACAGCCTACAAGGAAGTTTTATGGCTAAATGGGACAAGAGGCTTTGTTATAAAATTAGACTGTTTAAGTAGAAGATATGTGTAGACTTGGCTATGAAGAGTTGCATTACATATCTGTAAACTCTGAAGCAGATAATCTTTCCAATATAATAGTAATTAATTTTGTCCTGTAAAGAACCTATTCCATTTCTGCCCTAATAACACCTGGCACTGATAAACACAAACAATAAAAACTTACAGGCTTATTTTTCAAAGATCCTTTAAGCAAAACTGCTGACCTTTGACTGAGTTGGTGATGAGTTTCTCTTTGGGAAGAGCAAATTATTATTCAACAAGCCATCTTGTTCCCTTTCTTGATTTCTTGGCCCCTCACAGCCCTGCTGATGCTCTGTACCATCCAGGCTCATTGCAATACATTCAGCCTGCAGCAGCAGTGGGAATAAATCTGTAGATGTACCTAGATCCTCTTATTAAAACAAAATTGTTCTGTGAATTTAGCACTGAACTCTGAAGACCTTCTTTTGTGTTCAGGTTCCTTGTGATCACAGTGTTTATGCTGATGTGCATCTGCCTGAATAAGCTGTTTCTCAGTATAGTCCTTGGGCTGTTCTTCAGTCAAAGTGGTATTCTTTTGTCTTAATATAATCAGGACCAGGGCAGTGATTGTCCCCCTGTCCTGGGCACTGGTGACACCACACCTCAAATCCTGTGTCCAGTTCTGGGGCCACATTGCAAGAAAGATATGGAAGTGCTGGAGCATGTCCAGAAAAGGGCAACAGAGCTCAGGAAGAGTCTGGAGTACAAGTCTGATGAGGAGCAGCTGAGAGAGCTAGGAATTTTGAGCCTGGAGAAAAGGAGGCTCAGGGGACAACTTCTCACTCTCTACAACTCCCTGAAAGGAGGGTGTAGCCAGGTGAGGTCAGGCTCTTCTCCCTGGGAACAAGGGACAGGACAACAGGAGATGGCCTCAAGATGTGTCAGGGAGCATTCAGGCTGGACATTGGGAAGAAATTCTTCGTGAGAAGAGATGTCAAGCATTGGCATGGGGTGCCCAGGGAGGTGGTGGAGTGCACTGTCTCTGTTGGTGTCCAGGGAATGACTGGACATGGCACTCAGTGCTCTGGTCTGAGAGACAAGGTAGGGATTGATCACAGCCTGGACTTGATGTCTTGGAGGTCTTTTCCAACCTTAATGACTCTATGACTTCTAAAGGAAACTTTAAGCAATAATTGTGTCACTCGAGTTTCTAGAGCATAAATATGCCATGAGCAGTTCATTATAAAGGGAATACAGGCAGAGTGGGCAAAGTAGATGACAAAGCAGTAGCTTAAAGCAGCATATATACTTATATGGCTTAATAAAATATGTTGATCTATTGACTCTAACAAGTATCCTAGAAATGTAATGTTGATTTCTTCTAATCAACCTTCTCCATTGAGTGTGAAAAACATCTTCTGTTTGCTGTAGCTTCTCTTGGCATGTGTTAGCCTTAAAGGAATTAGAGTGGTTTCAGTCTCATTCAAATGTGCCAGAAGATGTTTCTATAAAATTTGGTATTAAACAACTGAAGTGATGATTTTGTATGTGTTGTAGAGGTATTGCAGACAGCCATTTTAACCATCAGACTTTTAAGCATGGAAGTTGTGCTGGACATAGTACTGACCCAGGGGGCAGAATCCTTAATTACATATTGTTCACTCTAAAAAACAACAACAACATGGTTTTAAAAAATATTTTTATTGTGTTTTTGCAGAATTGCAGGATTGCTGACATCTTTTTTTTTTGTTTTGTTTTGTATCATTTTTGTCTCAGTTTGAGACAATTTAAAGGAGAACACCCTGGAATGAGTTGCCTCCTCTAAAGGGTTCCAACAATCCCTTTCCAGCAATAGGAAATGAATACTAATAGATGAAAAGGAAAAAAACACACAACAGTTTATTAACAAACAGAACGCCCACAAGGCAGGAAAAAAAGTAAATAACTTCTAGGTGTCAAACTGTTAGATTCCCCCCCCACACTGGAACAAAGACCCAAAATGCCAGAGATTGCCTGCTCTCAACATGCAATGCAGGATGTCAGCTTCCCTCTTAGGAAGGCAGGAGCTTTCACGGAGCAGTTCCAGCAGCACATGGTGGCTCATGTGGCATCAACCTTGTCCCCACGACAAAGTACAGCAGCTCATGGCAGGTAAAGCAGCTGGGCTGGAGCCTTTCAGTGTGTTTTCTTCCCAGCTCGGGGTGGTTCACTGGGGCTTGTGTCAGAAAAAAACAAAAGCCAAACCAGCCCAGCAAAACCCACACTGTGCAGAGCCATGAAAAACCTGCCCAGGGAGCTTTTAAAAACACTTGTGCAAAAGCAAAACTCTTCATCCCCCTGGTCCCCACCACGCTCCAGGTCTTGGGCTACAGGGTCTTAAAGATAAAATACCCATTTTGGGGCACAGAGCAGAGGATTGTGGAATACACTATCGTAATAAATCACTCTAAGACAATTCTTGTGACAGTGAAACAGCTTAGTGTAAGTACCTGCAGACAAGATCATCAAATCCCATTACAGTGGAGCAAACCACTGAATTGTGAATATTAGCTCAGGTGCTGAGCTTTCCCTTCTTCTAATTCAAATCTACAAAGTGTTTCATCAGGGAAATACTCTTGAGGATGTGACTCCTAAAACATCTTTCCTGTGGAAAGCTGTGATGATCACTGAGTTAAAATTTATGCTTGATTTAAAAATAGATAAGGCATAGAGTTTGTTTATCCCTGTTTCCTGTGTAACTTTCCAGTGCTGTTCTAATGTGGTCTAATCTGAATACCTGTATGTTGCTTTGCTTGTGTAGCTTTTACTGTGATGAAGGCTGTAGTGTTTTGCAGTTGGGTTTTTTTAATTTTCTTTGTCCCCTTTAAGGAAAACTTGGCACTTCTTGAATTGTGACCTATTGTTCCTAGCTCTAACATCCGGAGGATTTCTTCTAATCAACCTTCTCCTTTGAGTGTGAAAAACATCTTCTGTTTGCTGTAGCTTCTCTTGGCATGTGTTAGCCTTAATGGAATTAGAGTGGCTTCACTCTCCTTCAAATGTGCCAGAAGATGTTTCTATAAAATTTGGTATTAAACAACTAAATTATCCATTAAAGGCCTGTAGAATTAAAGTTAAAAATATGCATTCATACTATAAACTACAATGCTGATTGAAGATACTGATCATCAAACATGACTAGTTGCTTCTGTCAGAAAGGGATTATTTAGCAACCTTGGCAATGTAAAAGAATTTGTGAACGAAAATGGGATGAGCAATTTGGCCATTGCATTTGGATTGTTAGGAAGGGTTCACCATATTATTTTAGCAGTGAGAACTGGTCATCATGTTTCCTGCTCGTATCAGCAAAGGACCCAGTCTTTAGTCAGGAGGACAAAAAGTTTAAAAACTAAGTTCAGTGCTGTCTATTGCTCAATAGGATGCAGTCCTAAAATTCATGGTTCAAGTGACATTTGCACAAGCAAAGCCACCATCCCCAGTTACTGGAAACATCTCAGAAATCCTAAATTCACAAAGCATTGCACAAGACCCTTGCTGAATATTTAAAGAACATCCTACCAGTGTTGGAAGAACTTTTTTTTTGTTTTATTTTTAATGGGCATGCTAAGTAGAATGAAGTCATGGTAGTGTGTCCCAAAATCAGCAAAATTTGAATGAAAAAAAGCATATTTAAAGTTATTTCTAAAAACTCACCTCAAGGAGTTGCATGCATTGCATATAGAAGTATATTCTAGGTCAATGTTTGCTTCAGAGAGAATGGGGTTTTTAAAAAATTTCAAGTATTTCAGATGTTTTATCTCCTTCACTGAGGGGACATTGTAGAATATAAGGTGGCAATGCTGACTTGGTTTTGGTCATTATACTTTGCTGCAAATGAGGCATTAGTCTGTGGCCAAATTAGCTATT
The DNA here is from genome assembly GCA_013398595.1 of Tychaedon coryphoeus. Classification (NCBI taxonomy): domain Eukaryota; kingdom Metazoa; phylum Chordata; class Aves; order Passeriformes; family Muscicapidae; genus Tychaedon; species Tychaedon coryphoeus. The sequence continues at coordinate 247,004 of WBND01000236.1, read as the reverse complement.
TGAGATGTTTGCTGTGCACAATTCTTGTTAGTTAGCTACTCCTATACCTTTAGAAGCCAGAACTTAATACATTGTTATACATACTCATCCTCTGCAGTGTGCTTGGTAGAAATATTGAGATTAATCAAAAAAGTGTTGAGAAGATCCATTTGAGAGGGACTGAAGATGGCAGACAGGTTGAAACTGGATGATCTTTAAGGGTTTTTTTTCAACCCAAATCATTATATGGTTCTGTGATGCACAAGAAATTTGGTTCCAGCTTAAATTAATAGGATTAACTATAGTGTAAGACATTTCCTCACTTTACCAATGTATTTACTTAGAACAAGTTTAAATTATACTGTCAGGTTGTTCCTCCTAGACATCTGGAAACATACTCCAGCAGTAAGGGAATCTGACTTCACTGGTTCTAAATGAGCAAGGACTCCAGTTTCATATGGAGTTTACTGGAATTGGAACTAATACTGGTTGATACAGTCTGAAAGTAAACTAAACCTGTTTTCAGGATTGTAAGATAAATAATGGGTGTATTTATAGGTTTATAAATGAGATGACTTCATGAAAGTGTTTATTCTTTCCAAATTGTTTGGCAATTCCAGCAAAAGTCACTTAAAGGTTGTAGGAGGCTTCAGAGATCTTTATCACAAATTGTGGGCCAGAATGGTTATGTTCATTTGGGGAGTGGTGGGGTATTATTTATTTCTTGTGGTTTCCCAGCTCTCTTGTGTTTCAGAGCTGATTTTACAGTTGATGTAAATCAATCTTGGTCCTATTGACTTCAGAGGAACATGCTGGTTTGCACTGGGTACCAAGCTTTGTTTTGCAAATTTAATAACATTATGCAGTTTCTCTAGGTGTTTGCACAGGGAAATGTTTCTGGTGGATTGTTACCCCTAGAATCTGTTTGTTCAGCTTTGCACTGTGTGATATGAGGGGGGTGGGACAGCAGTGGTAAGGGGCTCCTGCACCAATGGCCTATTCACATAGTCTTTTGAAACTTGATGGCACTAAACACACGTCCTCAGCATCTTGAGGCAGCTTAACACAAGCAGCAGCTGAAGCAGCTATAGGCTCTCACTGCATTTACAAGCTGTCTTTGAGCTGCCAATGGGTTGCTGTGGAAACCAGTGCTGAGCAGGACCAGGAGATGGCTGGAAAATAGGCTTTTTTGAGAGCCCAACTAGTTTAAACCCCCATCCCCCATTTGCAGAAGCTCCCTCTGAATTGCCATGGAGACAAGAGGAGTACTGGTGTTTTGAGACTTGTGAAAGTGCGAGCTATAAATATTTATTTGGCTAACAGCATATGCTTTCTGTGATGTCTCTGTTGGAATAAACTCCATGCTGCATTGAACTTTTGCAAGTTGTGCATTCTGTGCATTCAAACCCTTCCTCTCTTCTGCGTGAGTAGAAAAGGAGGCAGTATAAACACTGAAGGGAATTAAATTTTACATTTTGATTATTAACTATAAAATATTAAATTATAGGGTTTTTTTCCTCAGCATTTCCCCCTCTCGTGCAGTACTCTTTCAATGTTGTGGACTACTGAAAGCACTTAGAAGGCTGTTGAGTTTATCTAAAATAGTTGTACTTTTGTGTTCAGTTTCTAAGAAAGGCTGACCTAAATAATCTCTTGCTTTCTTGCCCTGTGCCACTTGATTTTTTTTTGGCTTTCCACTCTTTTTCTGTAGAAGCACTTCAGGTTTTGTGTTTCCCGAGCCACCTGTCCTTGGGGCTCTGATATGAAATTAATCATTAATGTGACCTTAAATTCTTAGGATTCCTACTGACAACTTTGGATAATTGGTTCTGAAAACTTCAGTCTTTTGTTACTTTTACTTTCATGATTTTTTTTTTTTCTTAACTTGAAAGTTAAGAATAAAGACACCGTGACGGATGTGCTGGCTTTCCAGATTTCACTAAACAGTACCCACAAAGCTGAGGATTAAGTCATTCTTAGGTTTGCATTATAAATAAAAGTCTCTTACTTGGTCTGATCTGCAGTTGTGGCTTTTACCACAGGAACTTCTTGTCCCTGTGAGACTCAAATGATTCAACACCAGCTTTTGCTATAGGTAGAAATCTTGCTCTTAGTCACTTTCTGGAAAAGCTTATCTTCCCTGTTTAAACAACTCCCAGCTGAATGAAAATGCTGTTCTGCAATCTGTTTCTCATGTGATTTCCACTATCAACACAGTTACTGAAGCTGCCTAAAACCTACTTTCTGTAAAGATGAGTGGAAAGGATTGTTTTTCAGTTTATGCTATATCTAAGTAAAATAATAGTTTTTGTATTAGGCTCTGGAACTCTGGATATGTAATTAATAAATCCACACATAGTTCCTGTTCATTTTCTAATTGTGTCCAGATTCTTGGCTGGTTTTTTTTTTTGCGGGGGAGAAGGGAGGGAAAACAGTTCAACAAAGGCTTTGCTAGTTGTCAAAGAGTGCAGTGGCTTTGAAACATACATAGCAGTTGTGAGAATTCACTGATTTTTTTTGAGAAAATAATATTGTGATGGCTCTAGAAGCATTTAAATGTGTTTAAAGTTTGTTCAAAGCTTTTGAAAGCTATGTGAACAGAGAAAGAGGAGGGGGACAGCCAGTTCTTGGATATGTGGACTTTCAGATGCAGAACATTTTTCCTGAGTTAACCCTATCTCCAGGCATGCTGTTTAAAATAGTATGTCCAGTGTAGATATGTCTGGGCAGCCATTTAAAATCTGTCACCTTAGCTTAAATTTTGGTTCGTTGTGGTTGGGGGTTTTGGTTCTTGGTTGGTTTGCTTTGGGGTTTTGGTTTCTTTTGCCTCTGAAACTAGTACTTGTCAGGGGAGGAACCTCCCTAAAGTGCATTTTAGGGTGGCACCTTGTTTTGTTGCAGCAGAAGACCTGCGGGCAGGAGACCTGAAAATTGGATGGGTTTATCTTACTTGAGTATCAGTAGATACATTTTAAAAATAATTTGATTGCTTTTGTTCCTGAGATCTTTTCTTTTAAATGGTGAAGAGTCTGCTGACTTCCCAGCAAAACCTTTAAATTCTGTGTCATACACCTAATTGACCTACCATCCAGATGCTGGCCTCGTTGTCAGTCTCAAATGTATCCCCCTGCTCAGGAGAGCAGCTGGAGTGCAGGATTAGACAAGGCAGAAAGTTGGGCAGAGAGAAAACTGATGAGGTTCAGAAAAGGCAAGTGTAGAGTCTCACATATGAGTGGAGGCTGATCTGCTGGGAAGCAGCTGTGTGGAAAGGACCTGGGGGTCTTGGTGGACAGCAAGCCATTCCTGGTGTCCCTTTAGAGCCTGTTCTGTCCATGGTCTCTGCCCCCCTCACGAGTCTGAGCTGTCCCCTGTACATGTCAAGGCTCCCTGGCACATACTGCCCCTGTGGTAATTCTTCATCCTGTGTCAGAAAATGGGTTTGTAACATAAAACCTGGACAATGTTGAGGCATAAATAAAAATTAAATTGGATCCTCACTGAAGGCTAATGGGATCCTTGGATGCATTGGGAATTGCATTGCCAGCAGGTGGAAGGAGGTGATCCTGTCCCTCTGCTCAGCCCTGGGGAGGCACATCTGGAGTGCTGTGTCCAGTTTTGGGCTCCTCTGGACAAGAAAGGCCTGGAGCTCCTGGAGTGGGTCCAGTGGAGGTTACAGAGATGAGGAAGGCAATGGGGCATCTCTCTTGTGAGGAAAGGCTGAAGGAGCTGGGGCTGTTCAGCCTCAAGAGGAGATGAGTGAGAGGGAACCATCAGTGTCTGTCAGTGCCTACAGGGAGAGGTCAGAGCATGGACCAGGCTCTGCTCTGTGGTGTCAGCAATGGGACAAGAGGCAACAGGCAGAAATGGATGCACCTGATCATGAGGAAGAACTTTCCTGTGCAGTGACCAAGCACTGGAACAGATCACCCAGAGAGGGTGTGGAGTCTCCCTCACTGGAGATATTTCAGAACCATCTGGACACAATCCTGTGCCATGTGCTCTGGGATGATCCTGCTTGGGTAGGGAGGTTAGACCAGGTGATCTACTGTGGTCCCTTCCAACTTGACCCATCCTGGGATTCTGTGAATGCATGCAAATATACAAATATCTTTAAAGGGTGTGTGTCAAGAGCATGGGATTCTCTCCAGTGGTGTCTAGAGACAGGACAAGACGTCACAAACTGGAAAACAGGGAGCTTCATCTGAATAAGGAAAAACTTACTACTCTGAAGATGAGAGAACACTAGCACAGGTTGCCCAGAGAGACAGTAGAGTCTTTTTCTCTGGAGATATTCCAGACTCTGCAACCTGCTCTAGGTGACTGAGCAGGGGGCTTGGACTTGATGATCTCCAAATGTCTCTTCTGTCAGGAACATTCCACAAATGCTAGAGGTTTATGTCCAAAAAGGAGACAGAGGAGTCCTTCAACTTTATTTGAATAAAGGGAGAGGGTCCACTGGGGCACACACCCACGGGGTTTTCTCTCTCCAAGTTTCAGAGGACACAGCCTCCTTGTATCCTAAACTCTTGGCCCCATGTTGCCCTCCTCCTTTCCCCAATGGCTGAGGTACTGGGAAGGTACAGCCTTCCCAATTCTCCTATCACATATCCCTCCCTTGAACCTGCTTTTTACCCCAAAGTTCAGAAATTCAGGCTTGAGCAGACCCCATTATCTGTTTCAGGAGCCAAGGTGTCAGAGCTCTGCAACAAACCTGCTGCCCAAATTTAGTACAGACATTAAGACTCATTTCAAAGATGTAACACCCATACCTTCACCCATCAAATTGTTTATAAAGACATTAGCTTTCTTCTCACTTCCAATCCCAACCATTCTGTGATTTAATCCATTCTGAGCCTGGGCTAGAAGCAGGAAAAATGCATTTGGGTTCTGGGGAATTTCTTTGGTTTTGTGTGTGTCAGACACTCAGCTGCAAAAATGGAATTTTAGTGTTGTAAGAGCTGCTCTTCCAAAAGAGAAGCCAAAGCAAATACTGGATTTAACTGTTTGCATCCTTCTGCCCCTGCTCTTTCCTTCCTCCAAAAATCTAGTCCATTTCATTATGAATAAAAAAATCTATCAAGAATTAGGTTTGTATAAAATAAGGGGAGGAAAGCTCCCTACAGCTGTATTTAAGTCATGCAGTTTCCAAAGCATGACTGCTGACAGCTATGGCATAAGTGGTGGTGTAGCTGAGAAGCTCTTCGAGTTCTTTTTGTGGTTTAGACCCCTTTAGCTGTCCAGCTAGAACCTGTGCCTTCTCCCTTAGGTTCTCATCCTTTATGCAGTACACCATGCTTATTCAATACAAACTTGCTGCTCACATCTGGCTTTACATGGGCTTATTGCTCTTACCCTGCGGACCCTCCATTCACACTCCTTCATTTGTTTTCTGTGGCTGAAGATATGCAAGGGTTTTATTTGTGAATCAGATAACCTCTGCCCAAAGTAAATCTTTTTCTGTTACTATTCTTTAAGATTCAAGAAGTTTTTAAGGTAACTGAGTGACTGAAATTGAGTTTCCTTTGCCTATTTTTCCCCCAGTGATGTGGAATAACTTCCTCCAGCTCTTGTGCAAAATTTGAGGTCTTAATGTTGTTAACTTAATCACAGGGTCACAGAACTGTTTGAAGAGACCTTGTTGGGGACAGAAATGTTATGGTTTATGGCTTAAACATCTTTATGAAGGACTTTTTGCCTATTGTAGCAAAGGTGTATAACAACACTGCACCTCTGAAGCCCGCCCTGGATGAGTCCTCTGCCTGAAATCTGAACTGTGAGTTAAACCACCTAAGGCAAATTGAGATAAAATGACATTATTGTTTGAAGAATCTGGAAAAGCATCCACGACAGGGCCCAAATCACCAATCTCAGAGATGGGTTAAGGGTGGGTCTGAGCCCTGGGTGCCTGTCAACCACTGTCAGAGCTAACACTCTGAGCAGGGTTGGTAGCCTTTTGGGTTGTAGCAGCCACATTTTGGACCAAGAAGAATGGGTGTTACTGGTTTGGGTGTTTTTTTGATAATTCATAACTAATCCTGTCCAAAGGTAGGCAGCTCCCCTTTCCCCTTTTATGGACTGTATGGTCTGTGGGCTACTTCTGCTAGGAAGTATGGCAAAAAGGGAGCCAAAACAGGTGTGCTTAAATGCTGTGACAGTGGCAGAACTCTGGGTATCATCTGAGAGCCTTGTGGTAGGTAGTTCCATGGCTTACAAGTTTGCATCAGCAGCTTATTGTGTCACTGAGGCTTTACCCTGAAGTGGTCACGTCTGAAGGATGCTAACACCAAACAGATGTCTGGTTTCCTATTCTCTCTCAGGGACTTCAGAAAGAGAATTGGCTTTATTCTTGAGATGTTGGACTTCCTAAATTTACAGTATCCTCAGAAACCCTTTGTTAAACTTTGCTTTAGACCACCTGTTGTTTAGAACTTGGCAAAACAAATGCAGGGCTGCTTTTTCTCTTGTACTTATAACTTTGTTTTGGTTCTGTTCTCGTGTAATTTCCTCCAGGCACACTGTTTCTTTTGATTTGATTTGACTAATATATTTTTCCTTAATGATTCATCCAGCTAGCAGTTTCAGTTTACAGCTGTGAGTGTTTATCAAATGGAAAGTGTGGGTTTTTTGGAGTTTATTTCTAAACAAGCATAATTAAGCAGCTTTTTTTTCTTCTTTTTTTTGGTCTTTAAAAAGTAGCCTGAATAAAAAGTTTACTGGTATAGTAATATGTCATCTTTTCACTGTTGCATTTTGTATGGTGAATTAAAATCCAAAGCTGTAGACTTGGATCCTGAATACTTGGCAAAGGCAAATCTTTTCTTGAAGAGTGTCTAAGGGCAGAGATGCTCTAGCTTTAAGGACCTCTCCTTTCTACTTGATCAGAACAGATAATGGTTTTAATATAGTCAGCTGTCTCTGCACCACCTTACATTACTGTTGGAACTCTACAGCTTCTTGAAAAGGGTCATGCATATGTGTAGTTTGTATGTGTGAGGAGGAGGGCTGTGTGTATGTTGAACTTTTCTCTCCCTTTTTCCCCCCCTCTTTCTCATATTTTCTACTTAGTTGTATTGTATGATAGAAACTTCATGTATTCTAACTGCCAGTAAAAAGCATGCAAAGTAATTCTGTAATGGCTTCCATAATGGATAGTAAATACCATGGGCCTGCCCCAGCAGTCATAAAATGTGTTTTCCTTTTGTAGCTTCATATTCTGTGAACATTTTGATCATGACAGTGAGCTGCATGACACCTGTATTAATGAGCAGGAGAGAAAATGCCAGGCCCATGAAACAGTGAATGTAATACAGTGATGAATTCCATGTACTTGAGCTGTTTTGTGTCCAGACAGAGGAGGCTGATGTGTCAATCATTTATAAATTATCTTATCCACACACTGGAGACCTAGAAAGTCTTCCTTTCGAAATGTTATCAAGCCTTAGCTGCTGTCAGAGTCTCAGAATAAAATGCTTCTCCCCATTATGAAGGAAGATGGTATTTCAGTAGATAAATGTGATTTCTTAACTATTGGCATCTAGAATATGGGGGAAGAGGGGTATTGTTCTAGAAGCGTGGTTTGGGTAATAGTCACAGGTTAGTTTTTTTCCCATAGATCTAAATAGGACCTAATAGGTTAAAAAGAAAATTACTGACTGACTTCAGGCTATTCTAGACCAAGCCTAAACAAAACCAAGGAGCTGGGCTGTGCATGGACTTGCAGGAGTAATGGTTGCTTTGGGAGGGGCTGGAGAAATTATTTCCTCCTGCAGTTTCAACAGCGTGTGAGGGGGCTTATATAGAGGATTTTAAAAATTTCTTTCTTTAAAGTTCAGTAGGAAAGCTTTCCTGGAGGGGTGGAAAAAATTTCTAAGTGCTATTTGTAGTGCAAATATTTTTTTGCTATTTCAGTATTCTTGGAGTAAGTAAATGTCATTGCTAGAATTCTTCGTGTCTTACTTATTTCATATAATGAACTTCTGATTGTAATTCTTTTTGGGGTAACATGAAGTTGATAAAATTGAAACGTTACAGACAGGATAGCTACACAAGTTTGGATCTTTTGGTAATGTGCATGCATGAAAATTCACTTTGCACTGTCAGGTGTGAGGCTGTGTTCTTTTAGACACAATTGTTGGACATGTATTTTGAAGAGCATGTGAGATAGCTAGAAAGCACCACAGAGAATCCATGTTGGAGCAGGCTCCTGGCAGAAACTGTGACCTATAGAAAGCAGCCCATGCTGAAGTAGGGGAGAGTGTGCAGAGGAAGGAACAGCAGAGAGGAGCTCATTCCAACTACTGCATTTACTTGGTTTTGAACCAGCAGTACACTTAATTATTTTTTCCTAAATTTAGTCTGTTTTGCCTGTGATGGTAACTGCTAAGTAAACTCCCTATCTTTCTCTTGACCCATGAGATTTTAATCTTATTTCTCCCTGGTCATGTTGAGGAGGAGGAGTGAGAGAGCAGCTATGTGGGTGTCCAGCAACCCACCACAATATACAATGTACAGTGAATGAATAATTGAACTCTTGCTACAGTGCCAGGGTCTCATGTACCAATTCTGAGTGTTGCTCCATGACTCAGAGGCAGTGGTTATAGATACTGGTGGAACTGTAATTTGTATTTTTAAAGGATGCTGGGAAAAGCCCTAGAAAATTAAGGAGGAAAAAGGCCATAGGAACAGAATGAATGAAGAATTCCTTCTGTTGTGCCAGACTTAAACCATGAGGAATGATCTTTAATTGAGAAGAAAACTGTGATAGGGTACTATGGTGTATGGGATCAGTGCTGTTTAATGTCTTCATTATTGACATAGACAAAGGGATTGAGCACAAACTCAGCAGATTGCAGATGACACCAAGATGAGTGGTGCTGTTGCCACACTTGAAGGATGGGATTGTCATCCAGAAGGACCTGGACTAGCTCAAGTAGTGGCCTGTGGGAATGTCATGAGGTTTGAAAAGACTGAATTCAAGGTGCTGTGCCCGAATCAGGACAACCCCTGGTATCAATCCAGGCTGGGGATGAGCAGATCCAGAGCAGCCCTGGAGAAGCACTTGGGGGTGCTGGTGGGTGAGAGGCTGGGCATGTCCCAGCCTGGATAGGGCTCTGAGCAACCTACTCATGTTGAAGATGTTCCTGCTCATTTGCAGGGAGCTTGAACTAGATGACCTTTAAAGATCCCTTTCAACACAAACCATTCTAAGATTCTATGATGGTATCTTCAAACAAAGAACACAGCATGCTAACTTTGAGCACTGAAAGCCCAAATGGACTCACTCAAGGCAGAAGTGAGGCACTAACTCCAACAGAAGTGATCAACTGTTAAAAGACAGCCATAAGAATCAAGAGATTGTTAATTTGTTTGTGTCTTCAGGTCAAAACTAGATATTCATCTGCTAGGGTGCAACTCTTTCCCCATTAAGCAGGGGAAAGGGAAATTAATTATTTAGGGATGGACAGAGGAAGTCTGTGTGCTTAAGAAAGTCTAATATTGCTATTTTCCTAGTTTCTATCCATCAAAAGAAGATTGTTTTTACCAAGGTAAGTTTCTAAACGTTGCTGGAAAGGTTCTCAATTCTTGTCCATACCCACCACAGAAATTGTTCAGTTGGCTGATGCAGGTGGAGGAAATGGACTGCATTAGAAATGTCCATGCTGTCTTCAAAAGTAGTCCTAAACCAAGGGAACTTGAGATGCTTTTGAAGAAAAAAAATAAGGATTTCTGTGTAAAGAATTGTGTTCAGCTGTTGTTAAGCACTTGCTAGACTGATGTGGATTAATTGTAATACTTGTGACCAACTCCTGGTAACTGGGTGGGCATTGTTGTATGTCTAGTGGTTATTTCACTTATTCTCTCTGGAATTTCAGTGTTCCCAATCCATAAGTGTGAGGAACCAATTTAATTTTGAGTTCTGTCTCAATATTGTTTGAAATTACCAGGGGTGTGGGGGGAGAGGCTGTACAAGTGCTGCTGGCAGGAGGTGGCTAGGAGAAGATGGAAAGCCCTGTCTCTCAGGAGGCTTTTCCTGGCAGCCATCTCACATCTCACATGTGGTAGGCAGTCAGTAGGAGACCACTGACACTGACCTCCAGAGAGGTTCTCCAACCAGTTGGTGAAAGGGAAATGGGCTGTAGTGGAATGTTGGACTGGGCCAATGACCTCCTGTCAGAGACCTTGGGAGGAGCCAGGGGGTATAAAAGTAACTGTGTCACAACCTTTTGTCATTTTGCCCTGACTAGCTGGTTCTTTTGCCCCCACTTTTGCCCCATTTTTGCCTTCACTGGCCCTTGCTTGCCCTCCCTCCCTTGCTCTCCCTCTCCCTCTCCCTGGCTGGACGCTTGCTGTGTCCTGCCCTACCACTTCATGCTCCAGCTGTCACCTGTCCTGCCCACCTGCATTCCTGCCCTATTTGCTTTGTCTCCCTGCCTGCCTTGCTCCTGCCTGAGCCACCTGCTGCCAGCTGTGGCTGATCCAGCCTGTCCCACCATCTCCACCATGACCTGTCCAGTTCTGCAGTTCTGCAGCTCCTGCCCCAGCACCCACTCCCTGGTGTCTGGCTGCCAGTGGTGCAGGAGCTGTGCCTTTGCTCTGAGGGCTGCAGAGCTCTCCTGGCAGGGAATGTGCCCACACCTCCTGCCAGCTGGACATCACAGCACACTGAAGTTCTGCTGGTAATGCCCCTTTTCTCGCTCCGTTGCCCCTTCTCTCTTACTCTGCCCGTTCTTTTTCCTTCTCCTCACTCCTTTTCTCTCCTTTCTATTCTTCCTTACTAGGGCAACATCCTTTTCATTACCAAGAAATGGTTCTCACATATAATACTTGCTTCATTTCGCTTAATTCCATCTTCAGCCATCTATTTTAAAATAACCCCCTGCAGTTCCCCCTTAGTGGAACGTGACAATGAGATATCCAAGAGTGTATGGGGATTTTATTTCGCTTTAAGTTAAAACTAGACAAATCTTCCTTCCCATTTCAACAAGAATTTGAGATAATTGCCAATTACTGTACATATTCTTTACCCTGTAGAATCTAAGTGGTACTCTTCAGCAAACATGCATGTCTTGTAATAAGAATGTAGTGGAAAATACACTTATGGATTAATAGACATCTCCCCAGTTATAAACAGACTGAGACATTACCCTGTATAAAACATCTACTGTTTATATGGAACTTCTTACATGTAAATATCATTATGCTATTGTGAAAAAAGAAATATTACTTTTTTTTTACAGATGCCAGAGCCTGGAGAAAAAAGATGAACTGTTCAAGGCCAGCCCTCATCTTGCTCTTACTTTGTACTTTTTCTCCTAGGCAATGTCTAACTTGTACAGTGTGAGGAGATCTCAAAAATATTGCTTGCAGCTGCTGAATTACAGATTAAATCACAAATTTTTATTGCTGAATTGTCTTTTTCTGCTGTCCCCTTGCAGATCCTGATGTGTCTGGAATCTCCATTGAAACAGATATCAAAAATGTAAAAGCAGAGGAGTTTAAGGGTACAGTATGAGCATTGTTGTGACAATTTTTAATATATACATAATACATGTAAACCATGTATACAGAATCTGTGCAGCTACTGAGGTTGTCTTCCCCTTTCCTGAGGGGTCTTGTGCCTACTCTCTCCACTGATTCTCTGTTATCTTGGTCTTGTCCCCATTTTCTCTTACTCGAGGTGGGGTTGAACTGGGTGCTCCCTAGAGATCCTTTTCAATTCCACCTGTTCCATGGTTCTATGACTTGTTTGTCAGACCTGTAACTTCTGTCTGGTTTCCTTCCACACAATATTATGGGAGGTGATGGAAAGGAGAAACATTAAATATCTTACAGGACAGAAAAATGAGGGACTAGAGAGAACAGATATATGACAGCTAATTATAAGTAACAGCATTTTAATGGCTATTTATATAGTTATATATGTATGTGTCTTATACACATTATACTTATTACTTAATATATATATTACTTCAAATAATGGGGTGGAGGACTTAGAGATGCAAAGAAGAAAACTTGTTTGCTGGGTAGATGAGAAAGGGATATACTGTGGTATGAGGTTTGTGGGTTATGTGGGTTTGTTTTTTGAATTTGGTTGGAGTGGAGAGAGGTGGGACTTTGGGATTGAAAAAACTATTCTCTGAGCTTTAAATCTTATTCAGCTTCTTGAGGTCTAAAGCTGTCATCTGTACTTCTTTAAGTATTCTTCTCTTGACAGAATACATTTAGAGCTCAAGGCAGGCAAAAGCTGAGAGAAATGCTTCAGGTATTATTAAAGCTTGATGAGGTTCTGGTTTTTTATATGGTATATGGCTTGCATTTTGTTCTTTTGTTATTTTGTTATCTGTACATTGAATGAAATCAGTTTAGCACAGCCCAGATGCCAAGCCAAGTTCTCCATGCGTAGCAGCACTGGTAGGGCTGATAGATGCAGTTATTCCACTGAGTGCAGCTGGTCTGAAATGCATTTTCCTTTTCTCCTCTAACTCCTGTTACTGTAGAGGAGGATGGTCAGGCACTGGGACAGGCTCCCCAGGGAAGTGGTCTTGGCACCAAGCTCAAGGAGAGTCTGGCTGACACTCCCAGTTTAGTTTTAGGTAGTTCTGCAAGGAGCAGGGAGTTGGGCTCACTGATCTTTAGGGTTCCTTCCAACTTGAGATATTCTGCAATTCTACCAATGGTAGCCTCCAGACCAGATGTAAATCCAAATGAAACATTGTGCAGATCTCTCCAAGATTCCAGAGGGCTTTTGCAGACTTGGCAGTACCAGTGCTGATGCACAGTATCCTGTGGGCCTGCCTTACTGCAAGCCAAGTACACCTGCTCTGGAAAATACCTCTCTCTGGAAAAAGTGGGAGATGGGAGCTATAACTAAGGATGATTTTATCATGTTGTCTCTGTTCTGTGCACACTCCCTTTCTTCCATCCATTCCTTTTCTCCAAATAAGATTAGTGGGTGGGCAGCAGTGCTAGGGTTTTTTCTGAAACAAAAACATGTGGCATGCAAGAGAGGGGCAGCTCATTCAGGACAGAGGTGACTTGTTCAGCTGAGAGCACTTCAGCTGAGCTGTCTCTGTGTCAGCTAATAGAGACCAGCTCACTTGACAAGCCAGCTGTCACAGGGCCAGTAGCAAAAGCAAGCTGAGCTTGAATGATGTTTTTTCTTTGTTAGAAGAATACAAAAACAAAATGGAAAGGAAACTAGCAAATCTTAAGATTCAGGAAGCCTCCACCCATCCACTCAACCTGAAGTCAGGAACCTAAGACTTCCTGAGTGCACAGTATGTTTTTCCAAAAGGCCAGTGCGTGTGTAACATGTTTCTGGCAAGGAATGCCCTCCTACCTCAATTTTTCTTTCAAGTCTGGATATTTTTTTCTCCTGTGAGATATCACCAAGGCTACCAGTCTGGGTTTTTGTTTCTTTTCAGAGCAGACCTAGGAAATTAGACTCTGAAAGCAAGGGAGTAGATCTGTCAATAGCTCTTAATTGCCTTCCAGCCTCATTTGTTTAGACTGGGAAGGAGGATGATAGTTGATTATGTTTGAGCTGTCTGTGTTTGTGTCATGAAAGCTAGACCTTGTCAAAACTGTAAAGGCTTTTGCTCCTGATACTGTGGCCTATACTGGAAAATGATTAGCTTACAGGTAGCAAGGTCTATATTGCATTTGTTTCTTTAACCATCTTGCTGGAATATTTTCCATCTCCATTAAGTTATATATTAAAACAGAAAAACTATTGATACTGAATTCAGAATGGTAGTTCACAAAGTATGTTGATAACAGGGTCAGAGTTATTACCCCCTTTTTTAGGGGGGATCTGCTCAAAAAATGTTTAAACTAAAATGAGGGTAGTAATAAAGAATGTAATTGATGAACTAGATATTCCCATGTTGGATGGGGAAAGTAATAAACCCTATCCAGCATGGGAATATCTAGTCCCCAGCATCTGAAGTTTGACCCAGAGGCCACTGGAGGAAAATTACTGGTTTCTTTTTTCCCACTGTATTTGTAAATCTGGAGAAGCATCACTTTGAGAAGTAGATCTGGCCATTGCTGACTGTACAAGTTCTTTTGAAGGGGGAACATTAATTTCATGGAGCCTGGATGTGCACCAACATAACACTAAAATGTCTAATTTTCCCTTTTGTCTTTGTTTTTTTTCTTCCCTCTAGAGGCTATTCTTAGTTGCAAACACAAATTTTCAAAAGGGATGAGTTTAAGAATAGAGTGGAAGAAAATCCAGTCTCAAGGAGTCTCATTTGTCTACTACAATAACGAGTTTACAGGTACAGTACTACAAATGGAGGGTTTAACATGTCATTCTCTAGCAAAGCTATTGACTCTTTTCTGGGGGAACCACACCAAGAATATGACTGAACAAGAAGGCTCTTGACTGTTCATATAGAAGAGCTGTTCCTTTGAGAGAAAGAATTCTTCTCTGGGAAAAAAAATGCATTGCTTTATAAAATCATCAGTTATTAGTTGCCTTTTAATGAAGTTAAATATAATAAAATTCAAGACTAAGAAAAATGGTACTGCAGATTCCTTGGGATTTTTCAACAATGAAATTACATGCAGATGTAAACTCCCCTGAACTACTGCAGGCTCTGCACTCCTATCCTGAAAAGAGGTTTCTGAAGCCTCCTGTGAAGCAGGAGGCTTAGATATGAATAATGCAGCATTTTCATATACATAAAATATAAGCTCAGCTGTATATTTTAAATTATTTGTATTTGTTTCAGAAGTAGAGTTTATCTTTGTAAGTTCTGAAAATTACTTAGCTTTGTGTGTTGGAGAACATATGGGTCTTTGTTACATTGTATACAATAAATGAAGGTTGAGAAGTAAAATAAAAGCACAGAAATTTTGTTAGTTTGTAGAACTTGCAAATGTGTTGACCTTGTTGATGAACTTGGGTTTCTTCCTGCATATATTTAATTTAGAGAAACACTGGAACTCGTGTGTGCTTGTAACTTGAATTTCATAATAAACTGTAAAATTAAAAAAACGTACTTGTAAGAAGTCTGATGGCAATATCTTTGCTAAATCCATCAAGTTTTTCTTGCCAAGTTAAAATGTCAAATACTCTGTTGTGGTGTCACTCACAACTTTGTCTTTAAGGTAATTAAGTTTCTGATTGCCATGTCTCTAGTGGAAAGGGATGTCTTTCAGTCACCTCACTACTGCTACACATATTTTCTTGAAACATATGCAGAAAAATGTATTCTATCTTCCAACTGGATAATGTATGGAGGTTTTTTGAATTGAGGGTGTTTTTTTGACTAAATGGAAGGTTCATACTGTCTTGAGAAGGGGATTACATACTACTCTTTGCTGATAGGTAACTAACACTGTGCAAATGAGCAATAGTTTCACGTACAATATGCCATAAAATATCAATAAATTGTACATTATTTCAGAATAAGCCAAAGAGCCATAGATATTTGCTTCAGTCTAAAAGAAGGGAAATTTAGGTTAGATATACAGAGGAAATATACAAAGGAAATTCTCCCCTGTGTGGGTGGCAAGGCCCTGGCACAGGTTGCCCAGAGAAGCTGTGGCTGCCCCATCCCTGGAAGTGTTCCAGATCAGGTTGGATGGGACTTGGAACAACCTAGTCTAGTGGAAGGTGTCCCTGCCCATGGCAGTGGGGGTGGCACAAGATGATCTTGAAGGTCCCTTGCAATCCAAACCATTCTGTGATTCTGTGATTCTGTAAGCAAAGAGCAGAAACCTCTCTGTTCTGTCTGTTCTCCCTAAAGGTGATCTTCGAGGCCGAGCAGAGATGCTGAATACAGGAATCCGAATTAGGAATGTGACCAGAAGGGATTCTGGGACCTACCGCTGTGAAATCAGTGCCAAGAGTGAAGAGGGGCAACACCTGGGAGAGGCTACCATTACTCTCACAGTATTGGGTACAAACTTTATTACTTAGGCTTTTTAAAGAAACTGGATGATGGGGTGTTGGGATGTTGAAGGTAGAGCTGTCCAGTGAGAGGCTGCTGGGTTTCTGGGTGTTCTCCAGGCTGTGTTTATAAACACACTTGCACATGAGCATTCTACAGCATCATGAAACAGCTTGGCAAAAAGTCGGACTTGCATTAGAAAGGGACAGCTAGGGTTTTATTGTATCAAAGTGAGTTTCAGTTCTCAAAACTGAAGTCACTCAGTGACTGAGAATCTGGAGAAGATGATCATGGTGTTTGGCACTGGGAAGTCGGCATCTGTCAACACTTATCAAATATTCATAAGCAGAAGTTCATTCCAGTATGCTACAGTCTCCTCCTGGTTTTGGAAGGAGAGAGTTTTTGTGCAATGACAGCCAGAGAGCTGGCAATCAATGGACTTTATTTACAGGAGAGATGGTGGTGCCTGCTGAGGAGCAGTTGTTCTTGTGGGTCTTTGTTTTCTTTCCCAGTTAGGGAATGGATGGAAAAATGAATACTGAGCACATTGTTGCTGCATTGGGTTTGACATTTGTCCCACAGGATGAGTGGTAGAGGCCAATAGTTTTCCTTTTTTAGCTATACAGGGACAAAGGAAAATACTTGCTTTTGTAGATTCTATATTTGTCATATTAAAAATTATAATAATTGATCTTTTAAAATTATATATTAAGTCTCTAAGTTAAAGGATGACAAATGCATGAACTTCTGCTTAGCACCAGCAATGAGGGAACCTCACATTCCTTCTTTCTTCTACTTTCTCAAAAACTTTCCTGTTTTAAAGGGGACTTCTTAATTTAAAGTTAAAATCTTCAAGGCTAAAGAAGAAAGGGTGGGGGAGGAGGGAGCATGCGTTGCTTACAAAACTTTTTGAAAGTTAATGCGAATTCGTATTTCACTGGGTTTTCTTTATTTCTGCTTTTTATCTTAAGATCAACCAAGAAAAACTCTCAATACTAGTTAAGGTGTCAGTTGTTCTTTCAATGTTCCATGGATGCCTCTTCAGCATTATTTTTCTTCCATATAAAGTACCAAAAAATAAAAAATTAAATTTCTTTTCTGTTCACATATTAAAAATCAAAAAAAGAGATGTTCATTTTCATAGGAGAAGGAAGAAACAGTTCTGCATCTGTGTGGGGGAATGTTGATTTTAATTTAAACTGGAATGTAGTAGCCAGTTGGTTTTGGTCCTCAGACTGGGGTTTACAAAGTGCCTATGAGGACTGCTGATGGCTCGGGCAATCTTTCTGACAATCATTTCTCAAAAATTGACTCCTTTTAATACAAAACCTCTTTTTTCCTCTTCCTCACTTCAGTTTTTAAATACTAGGGCAGGGAAGGGGGCAATTGCTGGACTATAGATTCTAAGTTAGCCCATCTCTGTCTGTGAGCAAGAGGTTCCATACAGGAAATTAAGTGAAACAAACTCTCTGGGTTGGATGGAAGTGCACAGCTTGGAGACAGGATGACACAGCATATGGTGGGGAGAGGCTGGCAGTGAGCAGCTCTTTCATTTTTAGCAACTCATAAATTTTACTGTGCTCCCAGTAGCAGGATTGTGCCTTCTAGCCCTTCTGCTGCACCTCATCTCATTGATGTGGTAGTTATCAAATGTGCACAAGTGCTCATCTCCTCACAATGACTGTCAGCCTGTTGTCATGTTGTCATGATCCCATTACTAAAGTTCTTAGAAATGTCCCTGCCTGAATTAAGGTGCAAACGAGACCATATGCCAGTGTCAATAGTGTGGGGTTTCTTTAATAGTAAATATATGTGTGAGAGAGGGAGAGAGAAATGGGAAATAGGTGGGAGGGACAGAAAGAGAGTAACAGGGACAGAATAAGGAAAATATCATCACTGTGGATTCCAATGATGTTTCCATTCCAATTTCAATGCCAATTCCAATAATTTATCCACTCCAGCTGGTCTTCTTGGTGGTGAAGTTCCCCCCAGAAAGCACAGAATCTGATGGGTTAATTTACACTCAGGCTGGGCAGGAAAACCCAGACACCTGCCTTGGGTGGGGGGTGAGTTTGCCATTGTCTCTTACAGCAGAATCTGGGTTTGCTGCATCACATGCAGTCCTGTGGTGCAAGGCTTCAGGAATTAATCAGGGAGGCACTTTGGGGGGTCTTTGATGGATTAAGGCACTCCCTCAGCTGCCTCTCACGTGAATGTCCCATGGATGTGTCCTGTGGGATTGGGGGCTCCACAGCTGGGCCAGTTTATGTAAGGGAGGATGGGTTCAGTGCCTCTGAGCAGAGTCACAACACACCCAAACTTCCTCTCCCCACCACAGCAAGGGGAGAAATCTGTGCAAACCTGCCCCCAGCAAATGAGTCTGGGGGCTGTGGCCTCCCCACCCCAAAGCAATCCAGAGATGATTCTTAGCATGGCTTCTGGGTTTGGCTCACATTCTTTTCCTTTTTGACTTGCTTGTTTCAGGTGATTGAAGAATGGGTTTTCCCTTTATGTACTCTCATCAGTTTGACTTTCAATCCAAATTTCCAGTCAGGCTTCTTTGGCTGTAGCTTCTTTATACAGTTTCTGTTGTAATGGGCAAAACTTTATATCAATGTTTGAGGCATGAACTACTTCAGTCTCTGACACATGTGGACAGAATAAGAACATGTGTAACAAGTGCAATTTCACTGTCCAGTTGCTCCGACCACTCCAGTGTGTGAAGTGCCCAGCTCTGCCATGACAGGAACAGTGGTGCAGATGAGCTGCAAGGAAACTGAGGGCTCCCCTCCATCTGAGTACCAGTGGTACAAGAATGGTGTTGCCTTGCTGGAGAAGACAGGAACAGGCAGTGCTAGAGCAGCAAACATAAGTTACACCATGAATAAAAAGTCTGGCACTCTGGTAAGTGTAATAAAAAATTCTGTTATAGATAGCTATCAAGGAGACCAAATTTACTGTTCAGTACAATGATGCACAGGAGTCTAAATCTAAAAATTCACAAGGTCTTTGTTGGAGGTCAATGTCATGCTGAAATGTGCTGAGAAATGTAGAAGGTACCTTCTTTGTCAAACCAGTGACAAGCCATAGATATTGAGTGATACACGCAAATTGGGTGAGGTGCAAGGCTGCAGTAGTGGTAACTGAAAATCTAGAAATACATGGCAAATTTTACCTTGTCAGTTGGTAAACTAGTACCAGGTGAGAATGAGGTTTCAGTATGGCAACAGAGCTATATTTGACAGAACCTTAAAATTTGGAATAGTCGCTTCATACACTTTGGGGGAGTGTAGCACTCAGGGCAGTACAGAATCTCTGCAATCAATGCCATTTACAAGTTCCCATCCAGGACCTGTGAAGTCAGTGGGAATGATCTGGGGCTGAAAGTAAGCTTAGTTCTTCGTTTCAGTTGTAGTTTGTTTTGTGGGTTGTGGTGTTGGGTTTTTTTTTCCTTCAGAACTTGCTGTGTCTCTCTGATTCTTCCCCCATTAGCTGCTGCTTCAAAAGAAATTGATGCTACTTAGGCAGCTGAGATTTTTCAGAAGTAAAGAGTTCTAAGAATACTACTCTTGTGCAAAATCAAAATGGAAACTGAAGTATGACTAATCATTCAGATGTTCTGAGGATCCTTCAGCACATTATGGAAATCAGGTGGACCACTCAAATTTACTAATCACTTCTGAAAATATCAAAGTACGGCATACATTAAAAAGAAACAGTTAAGAAGTCTAATGATTAAAAAAATAGAAACACTGGAATTGATATGAGGTCAGACTCTATCTGTCTCTTTATTATGGGTCAAGTGATAGCTTTAGACATGCCCTGCCTTAGGCTTAGATTTTTGGCAGCAGCTCTAGTTAGGTGACCTGCACCTAAATCACTCTGGCTCACAAGTTCTTAAGAATGGACAGTTATAAAATGAGTTACTTATTGAATTGGCAGAAGGTTACAGACAAGAGGCCTTAAACAGTTACTTATTACACAGTATAAATAAAAGAACTGCTAGTAGCTAACATAAAACAGTGCATGACATATTACATATTACAGCTGTAATTATTATATTACAGCTATATTACAGCTAGCAAAGAAATAGCATAGATGAGGAGTCAATGTAACTTACCACTGAATTTCTGATGGTGTACACAGAGTCCTTTCACTCAGCCCCCAGGAGGGTGACCACAAAGTGGTGTCCTGACTTTGGGGAAAATACCCCACACATTTCCAGGGAATGTGCAGAAGATTTCTGCTTTGTGGAAATACAGTATGCCTTTTATAATTTGTAAAGTGACCTGTATGCCAGTCAGAAATTCCAGCTTGTCTTTCCATATCTGCTTCCACAGCAAGATGTTTACTGTCAGCTGAAAGCATCAATCCCATGGTGATGAAATAATTCCCTACAAGACAAAACTGTCCTGACTGAGTTACTTCACCAAGGCTCATGTGAGAGCAAGATACTCTGAGTTCTTGCACCAACTAACAAGCAGCATATAAGCTCTTCTGTGGCAGGGGAGGTGTCCTGGTACATCTCATTCCTCATTTTAATTTTTACAGTAGTAGTATTTGATACATAGTGTGGTTTGGCATTTTTCTGTTGCAAGAAGATATAAAGTGCATTTTTGGTGGATTGAGAACCACCCAAACAACTCTTTACTTCTGAAAAATTTCAGCTGACAATGCATCAGAAGCAGTATGTGTCATGTTTTCTTGAAGGATCAGTTAATGAGGTTGTTGTTTTGATTAAATGAACAAACTGTTTGATTTCAGGTATTCTGAAATTAGAGTGTATCTGAAAAAGTGGATATTATTGGAAAGTTCTGATCCACTGAAAATTAATTTCCTTGTAGATGCACTCCACTTAGTTAAATATCCATCTAAAGGAACCTCTTAGGCAACAAGTACAAGTAGAAGGACCAGGGAATGTGACTAGGGAGCTGTTACAAGGATGAAATGGACCAGAATTTCTTACTTGCCCTCAGGGTTTATTGGGTTTCATTTGTTTAAAACAAACAAATCCACACACTGACATGTCAAAATTTTTATCCTACAGGATTTTTTTCCCCTGTTCTGATAATGGTTTTGGACTCTTTCTTAACAGCTGTTTAACACAGTTACAAAGAATGACACTGGAGAATATTTCTGTGAAGCCTCCAATGGGATTGGATTATCTCAGAAATGCTCAGTGAAGCGAATGCAAGTTGGTATGTGTTAAAGAAAAGAATTGTGGAAAACAGTCTTGCAGTAGGATTTATGTAATTGCATAGTGCAACTAAGAAGCTAAGACCAGATTGAATTAAATCTTTTTTATTTGGTTATGGCATTTGGGGAGAGGAGAAATAATACTTTCCTTATCACAGTAATTAGCTTTTAGACTGCTAAACACTGAACTTCACAGAAAAGCATCAACCATATGAAATGTTAATATTTCCTAACGCTTTTGTAGAAGGCTGTAGAAGAGTGTGCCAGTCCACTGGAGTGTTTTCTTTACATAAAGCCTCCCTTTTGGGATTCATTCATGGGCAATCTGAATGTAACAGTCCATAATAACTCAAAATGTGTGAAAGTTTTTGCAAAATATACAACTGGTTCTTGCAGATATCACGGGAAAGCAAGTGGTAACAAATCCTAATAACTACTGCAGACAAGATCCTGTCCAAGTGTTCTGTAAAGCAGCACACAGAACTGCAAAGTTCCATATGGTCCTAAATTGCTGTCAGCCCAAATTGTACAAAAATTTATAAGTTTTGGGCTAAAAATCTCAACCTTGTATTAGCACATGCTTAAAGTTGGAATCCAAATAAGTAATTGGAAGCATAGCAAAAACCTATGAAAATGTTTCTGCTTGTTGATGATTTTGTTGGTTTTTTTTAAAAGATGATAGTCTGAAGCTCTTAGTGATTGCATTAGGATATGGGTGTGGTCCTTGTCCTGGTTGAACTCAAACATCACCTTCAAAATAAAAATGGACAAATGCTTCAGTAGCCTGGTGTAGAGTTTAACTTCAGGCAACTCAGCTTTATTGTGTTGTATTTTAACAGCTATTTAAAAATTTTAAAAATCACTGCATTTCAAATAACTCATTTGAAGAGTTCATTAGAAGTGGAACCCAAGTGCCATCAGCTGTTTCAGTTGTGTGAAGCAAATGAACTCTATGAAAAAATTTGCTTTAACACAAAGATTTAAAGATATTTTTCCTCGGAGGCATATGACTTGGGTAATACTTATCTGGGGTAGATATGATGAGGAGGATGTATCCCTTGGTCCTTTTTATTCTTTCCTTACTTTTGACCCAAATTAAGCAATTGATGGGTAGCAAGCACTTCTGTTAAAGTGGCCGTGGCACATTAGTGCTTCTTTACTGCTTAAATACATGTAAGTGTTACTAATTAACTTAATGCATTGTGGGCCAAAGACCATCTATAGATACAAAAATGCCTGAGGTAATTAGGGGAAAATCCAACCAGAGGAAATTTTTACAATTTAGAACATAGGACTTCTGCTTTATAATTACAGATGATCTTAATGTAAATGGCATCATTGTGGCTGTAGTATTTGTGGCTCTGGTGATGGTACTGTGTGGCCTTGGAGTATTCTATGCCCAAAAAAAGGGCTACTTTGCAAGTAAGTAGAATAAAATCACTCCTTCTTTGTGTAGAAAATGTCTTTATTTAGCAGAGTTTCCATGACACTCTCTCTTGCCTAGAGAAGCTGTGGATACCCCATCCCTAGAAGTGCTCAAGGACAGGCTGGAGGGAGTCCTGAGCAGCCTGATCGAGTGGAAAGTGTCCCTGCTTATGGCAGGGAGTTGGAACTAGATGATCTTTAAGGTTCCTTCCTACCCAAACCATTCCATAATTTTATGATTCTGATGACATGTCCTCCTTTCCATGAAGGCTCTAACTCCATGGTACTAAAACTGGAGAGTACCAGAACAGGAACATTTTGTGCAGACATTTTTATTCTGCCAACATCTACCGCAAAAGGTACTTTGAAAATGACATAGAGATGTTTGTGCAGTTGCTTAAGGCTACCAAACAACAACCTAGGGAAAGCAATGAGCCAGACCCTGGTTCCTGGAACCTCTCTACCCTAGTTTTGATAAGGAAGGCCTAAGAAAGACAACATAAAAATAAACCAGTTTTAGTCTACAGCGCCTGATCAGCTAAGTTCTGATGAAAGGGAAACTATATCAACTGTCTTCCTCCTCTGGGCCATGGAAAAGTTTGCTTTTAGGGATTGCTGCATAAAGCTTGACACCTTTCTGTAGCCTTTACATTGGTGCCTTTAGGGATGAGCACAGCAACAGAGGATGCAAAACATTGGGATCTGAAAAGGTCAGCTGCCTGAAATTACCAGAGGCTACAGAGATGCTCCTTAGAGCACCTTCCTCGGAGCTTCATTTACCTTTGAAAGCAACCTAATCTTTCTTCTGCCTAAATTCACTACACCAAAAAGAGGCATTTGGTTCAGAAACCCCTTCTAGAAACTGAATATTCTAGGAATAACTATTTCAAAGAACTTTAAATCAGCTAAGGAAACTGTTCTTGTGCTAATCCTTTTTTTTTTCTTTGTTTTTCAGAGGAAAGCTCTTCCCAGTAAGTATCTTGATGCAAGTAGTACTTAAATCACTGCAAATCTCATTTGCATTTCAGATGATTTAGTAACTGTAATGATTTTTACAGCCTTTCTAACATGATTCTTGTGCAATAGCTTCCTTGACACTGAGATAAACATGATCCTAACTAACTGGTTTCCTTATTAGAAACCATTGTGCTGGTCAGAAAGTGAATCATTATATTACTGTGGTAAATATGCAGAGATGTGTCTTTTTACAGTTACAGCTTACACCCTTAACTCAGCTATAGGCATTCATGTGTCTCCTCTTCAAACTAGACAAAAGAGAATCAGAACCAAATTGAACTGCTCTCATATCCATATCTACAGGTTATTTCAGGAAGTGTTTTGTAAAAATATAACTGGTGGAAACTTTCTGACAGTGCCTGGTCTATTCCTTTCATATGGATTTATTTCACTCAAATTTCTTAGTAGCAAGTCAGAATTCCTCAAGTTATTTTAGTTCTGGCCATGAGCTAGACAAAAAGTGTAACTGGAAGACTTGAAAAGACAAGCTAGAGAAGGTGTTTGGTTTATGAGATAATGACTGATATCTAAAAGCATTCAATGGATTTGTTATTGTAAGTTTTTTCTAAGAGGAGGGAAAAAAAACCCTGAGGATTGCTGGAAATCTGGAAAAATGCATTCATATATAAGGCTTCCAAGGAGGTAAACTCAACACTGGGAAAGTCACTATTTAACCTGTATTCCTTTCCTGCTCTGTTAACAGAAAGAAGACGAACTATCAATCTACAAGTGAAAAGGCAAGTCTTTTGTGTTTACTAGAGTGTTTTAAAAGCTTTAGATATCTGCAGAGTTCCTTAGATCTGTAATGTCTTTGCACAGTACACGAACTCCTCACTCCTGTCGTGCCATGCCTGGCACCAGTACCTGGAGACACTTTATCTCTGCATTTACAGCTTCCTATTGCATAGTCCCAAGTGCCACACAACTACAGCACCTTGCTCCATGCTTTGCATCTTCTTGTACATATTGATTAACTGAGACACAGTCCAAGACAGCAATGAGAGAAAGATTGGGCCCTAAGTCTTCTAAGAATAATGTGGAAATTAAATATGGAGGTGGAATTAGTGGGAACTAAATATGGAAGCTGGACTTACTACTTCCGTTTACTACTTCCACCCCCACCTTCTTGAGTGGGCTCAAGGGCTTTAACTACATTTCCATTGCTCCAGCTTTTCAGATTGGTGCAAAAGGAATAGAGTTCTAAGTAAAACTTCAACTAGGAGTGACTTAATATCACCATTTACAGTTTAAGGATATTAGGAGTTTAGGTAGCATGAGTAATACTGATGTAACCTTAAAAGATCCCCAAACACCGCCATTTCCTTAATCAAAACAAAACACACTGAATTGCATAAGATTATTCCTTGACCTAGTATGTATGTATATAAGACACTTCCTGAGACCAACTCCCTGTTTGCTCTGAGTGAGAAGGATAAAGCTTTGAAGAGCTATGGTATCTATCATTATTAATGCACTTAAAAATCAGATGCTGAACAGAGCTGTTAGATACCTGTATTTATGAATAGGTTACTACTTCTGTGTGGAGTGCATTTTGTAGACCTCCCATCCCAAAAAAAAGCAAACACTTACTAACAGTGCATCAGACATATTTCTTGTCAAGCTCAATGTCTTAGTTTCTTCTGAAATGTACACTAAATATTAACCTGCTTTAAAATCTTTGAACTATTATTAATGTAACCTTGTTTGCTTCATTTAGGATTTCAAGCATACCAAGTCCTTTGTAATTTAGAAGATTTCAGCCTCTGTGAGGGACATCAAATGACTACTTGTTATACAAAAGTACCAGTGTCCTGGTTTCAGCTGGGATAATATTCTTCATAGTAGCTGTGTTTTGGATTTAATATGAGAATAAAGTTGATAACACACTGATGTTTTAGTTGCTGCTGAGTAGTGCTTACTCCAAGTCAAGGAGTCCTCAGATTCCCATGATCTTCCAGTGAGGAGGTGCAAAAGAAGCAGGGACAGAGCTCAGCTGGGACAGCTGATCTGAGCTATCCAAAGGAATATGCATAGAATCACAGAATCATAGAATAAGCTGATGGAAGGAACCCATCAGGATCGTGAAGTCCAACTCCTGGGACACTCCAAAATCACACCATGTGCCTGAGAACGTTGTCCAAACACTTTGGAGCTCAAACAGGCTTGGTGCTTGGTGATCACCTCCACAACAGAACATCATGCCCAGTATTTAAATTGGGGAAGTTGGCCAGGAGGAGTCAACTACTACTGAGGAGCAGGCTGGGCATTGGTCAGTGGGTGGTGAGAAACTGTTGTGCATCACTTATCTTTCTTGGGCTTTACTCCTCTCTCTCCTTTTTTACTCTATTGTTGTTATTATTATAATTAGTATTATTAGTATCTTATTTTGTTTCAATTATTAAACTGTTGTTCTCTCAACCCACTGGTTTTACTTTTCTTTCCCCAGTTCTCCCACTGGGCTGGGGTGGGGACACTGAGCAAGCAGCCACATGGGATGAGCTGCTGGCAGTCCTTTTTGCACCCAACATGGGACTCAAGAGGTTGAGATAAAAACAGATCTGACCAGAGCACGTTAAACAGGTTTGTTATAATCCTTCATTGTATTGGTTTAATAGTTGCTGGTCACCATAATGATTCATTTGCTCTAGGCCTGGGCTGAGGTTACCTCTGTGTTGTTCTGTGTTGTACTGGCTTGTGATATGATAGAACAGCTGGTCATGAGCCTGCCTGGTGTGTGTCCGTGCCGTCCTTTGGGAGCCATCTGGTGGAAACTATCCACAGTTACATCTACTGCCTTTTACCCTCAGAGAGCCAGCCCATGGGAAAAACACCTTTCTTCCCCTCCAGGATGATTACAGTGGCATTTGAGAATTTTAAAGGCTTTGCATATCCTGTGACTACTCTTGAAACCAACCTGGTCCTTTTGGTAACAATCAGTATGTTGTTGCATAAGGTTCAGGCCTCCTTTAGGGTTAAGAAACAATCTGTGGCTACCAAAACCCCACCAACACATACTGTGCCTACACAAACTTCAGTGACAGGCCAACAAGAGGCAACCACTCAGTCCTTACTCCTGAGAGAGCTGCAGGGCATACATAAATATTCCAGCTATTGTCCTGATGAGCGTACTACTACCTGGCTGCTCCAGTGCTGGCATAATGGGGCTAATGGATTGGAATCAGAAGGTAGGAATCACCTTTTGGGAAAGCAGGCATTGACAAGGTGATTGCAAGAGAGACACAAGTCCTCAGCCTCTGGAAGTGACTCCTCTCAAGCCTGAAGGAAAGGTGACCTTCCAACAAGAATGATGTTACATGTCACCATGCAAGCGGAAAGATACCCAACACCTGAGGGAATTAGCTGTGCTAGAGATTCTTTATTTTTGCCTATCTGGACAATATAAGGTTCCCCACAGATCCAGACCAATTCATCTGCACATGACCCATGTGGTGGAAGTTTGTAGAGTGTACCAAGAGTATACACCAACCCACTGGCAACATTAACTGGAAGGACACCACACCACCATCTGTGGATGCGGTGGCTTGCAATCTCGGGGAATTTGAACACAGCCTCTCTACTTTCTGTCATTTCATCTGTGGAGAAACTATCAGATAAACTGTCCAAGGAGTCTCAGCAGTTCAAGGAGGATATGTTCTGTTCCCCACTTCTACAGACCCATGCTAATGGCAGTAAGTGTTGGCTCAAGAAGGAGGATGTGGAAGGTACACACCATGGGATACCCTGTGGGTTTAGCTGAGAGACCACAGAGGGGGCATGAAGAATTTAACTTGACCAAGCATCTACCTTGACCCCAGAGACATGGGTATATGAATTGTAAGGAAAACAATCCCAAATGGGGTTTTTTCCAGAAAAGCTGCTAGCCCTGTCTCCAGTGGATGGCTTCCCAGGCAGAGTGGAAGGGCTGAATTTACTCCTGATCCTATGGAAAGAAATTCTAATCCATTTCTTCAAAAAGTAAGCTCTCTTAGATGTTGTGGGTTTTTTAAAAATACATATTTGAGACTAGTCTGATTGTAAGCTCTCTTCATCAAGTGACTCAGAAGAATGATTTCACATGAGGCCCTGAGCAACACCAAGTCTTTAAACGGATTAAACTAGAAATACTTGGAAAACACTCACAGATGCTTGGGCCAAAGAATATGGCATTTAGTGGGTATATTGTATCATGTACCAGCTGAGAAAACCAAATGATCCAATGGACTGTTAGACTGCACTGAGAGCAATGGGCAGGGGTAACCTTCAAACACGGGACTGCACATTGGCAAAGGCCACCTGGTGAGTCAGCCAAGATCTGCCAAGTGGGCTGGCCAATCAAAACTTTTACTGCAGAAGGCAATAAAGTTCTTGTAGTGCACATGAAAAATGTGCTGCGGAAGACAGTCTGGGTTATCTCTGCCTTGGGCAAAGGCAAACTCATCTGTGCGATTGTTTTTGATAAAGGACCTGGGAACACTTGATAAGACGACGGGAGGATGGGCGAGTCTGGTTTGTGCAGAGTGGATTTGATTGAATAGCCAGTGAATTGTGTGGTGTTAATTGCTGTATAATGATGTGTATTAGCACTTCTATGTCAGCTGTGTGCCCACCATTGCACTGGGCACCTCATGGTGCCCACCTCCACCCCTCCAGCGTTGGGGATCTGAACCCAGCCAATGAACTTTGATGTAACTGGACAAACAGAGCAGCAATGGATTCGGAACTGGCTTCAACATGCAACAGTCCAACACCAGACACTCTCTTTCCTGCCCTGAAAGATTGTCCTAAACCAAAAGTCATGGACTAAATGAATTCCGCAGCCTTCCATGGGGATTGTCTATAGAAAAAGGAACTAGTATCTGTGTGTGCATCTATAAAAAGACAGGAAAGGTGGTGGTGTATCAGAAAGTGTGGATCTGGTATGACATAAATGGTATGGAATAAGCAGCTGATACTTTCCAGGTTTCAGCTAGGAGTTAATTTTCTTCCTAGTAGCTGGCACAGAGCTGGTTTTTTTTTAATAAGAATAATGTCAATAACACACTAATGTTTCAGTTGCTGCTCTGCAGTACTTACCCTGAGTTAGAGACTTTTCAGTGCCTGATGCTCTGCCAGTGAGGTGCTCAAGCCTTGAGGGAAGAGGGGCAGGACCCTGACCTGAACTGGCCAAAGGGATATATAACATCATGCTTAGTATACAAACTGGGGGAAGTTGGCTGGGAGGGGCCATTTGCTCCTGGGGCTGGGCGTCAGTCAGCAAGCAGTGATGAGCACTTGTGCTTCTCAGGTTATATCTCTCTCTCTCTCTCCTTCCTTCATTATTACTTTGATTCAATTATTTAACTGCTTTATCTCAACCCATGAGTTTTATTTCCAATTCCCTTCGCTACAGTAGCAGGAAACAACACAGAGTGAGCCAGGGACTATGGGATGTTTAGCTGCCAGCTGGGGTTAAACCACAACACCAAGGGATCTTTTGACCTCTGCTCTGTAAATATTATTTCCATGTCTTACACGCTGAAAGTAGAAACTGCCAATATTTAGTCAACCTAGCTGTAATGGCATTTGAAAAAAAAAACAGCCTCCCAAAAAACTGAAAAGACAAATTAGTTTGTATATTCAATTTAGCTCTGTGTGAAAGCTTCCCATTTTGTTCATATGTTCATGCAGCAATACAAGATTCACTCTTGCAGCTTGGAACAATGTATTCAAATAACCTTCATAGATGACCTCACTACTTGTGTCTCAGCCATTGTCAGGGGCTCAGTTTCTCTGTAATTCTGACTTACTACGACTTAGAGATGATTTTGGCAAATCTGATACAATTTCAAAGTGTGTAGCTGTGCAGAAGTAAACTCACTATGCTGACAAAATAAATCTTCCTGTAATTAAAGCTCAAGCAATGCTTTAGTGTTTAATGTGTAAATCTCTCTCTCTCTGTAGACTGCATATATAGTTTCATTCTGAAGAAAAATCATGTCAATACAATTCAAACTGTAGTATGTAGACTCTAACTGTTGAAGTGTTTATGTAGTTTCTCAGATAATAATTACTAAAAATAAACAGCTCCTCAGATGCTGGAGTGTTTGTGTCAGTAGTTGAGTCACAGAAATTCACACCTTACAACCTCTTTCACAGATTTCAGTTTCTTCTGGAAGATTAACTTAATTACCTTGGTGTTCATCGATGCAGTGTAGAATCAGGGCATTTGTGCCTATGCTTTTGGCTGTGCAGCTCCATCACTACTGTAGGGATTTGCTACAGGCTTAAGGCTTGTCGAGTTTTTTTTCTGCAGAAGCTTTTTGGATAAACTCAACGGAACAAATAGTTCCTTCCCGTATATCATTACAAGTGTTATAATATCTAAGCATTAAAACATAGCACACAAAGGAGTTTTGCAGTTATCATTGAGCAGCACTACTCAGCTGCCTCTGCCATGTAAGAGTTGATGATCACAGTTAGCTATGCTCACCATGCAGTTAAGAGCCTCTTCACACCACTGAAATCAAACTGAAGCATTACATTTATTAAATTACAACTGGTGCCATGTTCAGCAACTCCATGGCTGTTCACTTCTGTTTGGTGTACAAGCTGCAGAGATCACTTCGGAGCCTCCTCAAACTTGGGCTCTACAGGAAGAATGGGAAAGAGAAAATTCCTATTATTCTCTTTTTATTCCATCTTCAAATACCACAATTAATTTGTAATTCAAAGAAAACTAACCATTACATTGGCAAGCTAAAGCAGTACATTGCAGTCTACATCCCCACTTACTGCTGAAATGTGGGCAGCAGTAAACAGCAACTAGGCTGGAGACAGGTCTTTTTCAACTTGCAGAAGTTATGTATAAAAGCTAAGCCTCAGTAATATTCTTGCCAAAACATTTTCAAGTGTGCTTCTAGTCTAAATTAGAACTCCCAGCCAGCCTGATCAGAACTGCAAGTTCTTAACTAGGTTGGCTTGGCCTTGGCTGGCTGCCAGAGACCCACCAAGCCTTATGCTGTGTGTCCTTCCATGCTGAAACAAACTTACAGGAGTTGAACACAGGTCATAGCCAAATAACTGAAGAAAAAGGTTTAATATAATTTAGCCACAAAACATTCATAAGTAAGAAAGTGAAGTCCTGTGTTCATTTTCTGAAATAAGTGGTTTTCCAGAGGAGCTTACAAAATCAAAAAAGTTACATTTTGGATGATGTTAAGACTAATATATATTCACATTATAGTCTGCTGATCTCTTTGGCAAGATGAAAAAAATACAGACCCTAGGCTATTTCTATTTGAGCTCTTTCTTTGGGGTGTCTGAAGGACAATTAAAATATCCTGATGTGACTGCAAGTCTTGTTAATCATTAGTGTAAGGAAGACCACATCTCTGCTAGAAAAGGCAAATAATCAAAATAGGAGTCACATGGAAACAGATGTGAACTGTGCAAAAGTGTAAGATTCCCAGAGGGCATTTTACACAAAATTAATGGTACAAATATAAACTGAGGGGGAATTAAAAAAAAACAAAAAACTATGAGTGAACATGTCTTTACTTGCAATTAGAATAACATGTCTCTACTTGCAATTAGAATTCAGCAAGATTGTTAACTCACCCTCAAACTTAAATTCTGGAAACTTGGTGAGATCTCCCTCACCATATGCCCGTTGGAGTCTTGCAAGGGATTCATTCATGTCTTTCTGAAA
The DNA here is from genome assembly GCA_013398595.1 of Tychaedon coryphoeus. Taxonomy (NCBI): domain Eukaryota; kingdom Metazoa; phylum Chordata; class Aves; order Passeriformes; family Muscicapidae; genus Tychaedon; species Tychaedon coryphoeus. The sequence goes on along the minus strand of WBND01000236.1, from coordinate 215,798 downwards.
CTCGGGTCCTGCATCAACAGGCCCTCCAGCTTGCCTAATAAACATGAAAAATTGTGATTAATAACTCAGTTCTAACATTTCATGTGGAAAATTCTACATTTTCAAGCCCATTTATGAATTAAAACTTTTTCAACAACCAACCAAAGGAAATAATTTAAAATATTTCCAAAACTCAAGACTTAACACCTTAGGGCCTTCTTACCTTACACATAAACAAAATTCTCAGCTTAAAATAAACGTTTTCTGCTATCAGTGATGAAAATCCAACTATCAGGGATGAAAATCCAAGCCTTTTGAGACAAAAGGTGGTCTTATGAGGCAAAAACACTGATGACTATGGAGACTCTCAGGGCTTTTAGTTTTGTTTGTTCAAGGTGTGAATTCCTAACAAAATTGTGATTTTTCACCTCTTCTATCTCTGAATCAGTTATCTCAATTAGTAAAGCTTAACTGTTCTTGGCAAGAGAAAGCATTTTGAATGGTAAAGAAGCAATAAACCCCACCACAACAGGAGCTTCTTGGGATTCAAACATCAGATAACTAAAATAGTAACTCTTTGGATTGCACTCAGTGGTACCAGCACAGGATCCATGCTTAGAATTGTAAAACCACCAAACATCTGTCTCCCTACACAGATGGGTTTGTAGGTAAGGATACACACATCTTCCATAAGTACAGCTAAGAAGCAGCTTATTCCTTCCCAGGAATAATTCCCAAGAATAAATTACACAGAATTACTATAGTTTCAGTTTCCTGAAACAGTAGTTCATTCAAACATTACAAGAATCTAAGATTCCATTTGAAGGAACTGCTTATTAATTGAAGATGTTAAATGAACCTTCCTGATAATTCTATTCATTCTCAATTGCTTTTGGAGGCTATTTTCATTCAGCTTCCGGAAACAAGACTACAAAATAACTGTTTTCTCCAGCCAAAAAAAGAAAGAAAAGGTTTGTTTGGCTTTTTTCTTCCTAAATATATAGAGCATGTAGATGGAAAAAAATCAACATTCATGCAGTGTGCAAGAGAACTGTGTGTCTTAACTGTCCAAGAAGAATTACATCAGATTTTTTTTTCTTTTTTAAGGGGAAAAAAATTGACATTTTCAAATAGATATGCAATAACGAGCTTTCCCACTAGTAAAACCATCACCAAGTGTTGCAGGAAAACACACCTTAAATATTTACAGACCAGCCTACAAAGCTATCAAACTGTCCAAAATCAAACACTTCATGTCTGATGTTTTCATGTCAAAATCAAGATTTTCCCCTTTTGCAATCAGCCCCCTCCTTAAGACAGCTTCCTTTACTTACTTGCTCTTCGTGTTGTACTCTCTGATCTTGTCCAAGAAGAGCTTCTGGACCGGGTCGAGTTCTTTTGTCTTGTTGAACACAATCGCAGAGAGCCCGATGTTCCTGCGCACGTGAACGGACACAGCGGAGCGGAAAAGGGAGGAAAGCCGCAAGATCTGCCGCAGGATCATGATGGCACCGCTGCTTCAACCATTAATAAAACAGGGGATAAAGAATTAGGCACAGAGATATAATAAATGCATTTTTTAAAAAGCAGGAAAAAAATAGCTTGGAGCTGAATTCAGAAAAGTATTTAAAAGAGATTTCCTTCATTAAGATACTAATAAGTGCATAAAGGATAAAGAAAAATATACTCTGGAGCTGAAATTTAAAGCGGAGAGGTATTCAAAGGTTATTTAAAAGAGCATTGGGGGGGAGGGGAAATTCCAGCAATCACTGAACCCGAGGGCACTGCGATCCCACGGCTGCAGCCCCGTACGGAACCGCGACAGAACAACTCAGACAAACCGTGAATTCCCCTCTGCGCGTTGTTTAAGTAGGAAAAAAGGTGACAATTTCAACCCAGCAAAGCTCCCCAGAGTCACCTTGGCCGAACCAGCGCCTCCGCTCGGCCCCTCGCGGTGCGCGCCGGGAACCACCCGCCCAGCCCCCGCCCCCCGCGCACCCCAGGGGCTCCCCCATCCCCACACACCGCCCGGCCCCGCTCAGCGCCGCCCGGACCTGGGGCACTGCGGGCAGAGCCCCGGGACAGCCCACCACGCACCGTGCCCGCACAGAGCCGCTCCCAAGGGACGGGAAGCGCCTCAGGCCTTCCGGGGCCGCGGGGGCCGCCGGGAGCCGTAGTTCCCGCGCGGGGGCCGCCGGGAGCCGTAGTTCGTGCGGGGGCGCGGCGGTGTCGCGCGCTTTCCCCGCGCTGGGCCTGCGCGCCGCCCCGAGCCTGGCGCAGCCCGCTCCTGGACCCGCTCCCGGAGCCGGCCTGGGCCCGGAGCTGGGGCACTTCCCGGACGCGGACGGACGGCGGGACCTGTCGGTGCGGCGGGCGGACGGACGGACGGACAGTGGCGGCGGGTGAGCGCGGCCCGGCCTGTGTTTTGTTTCCGTTTCTCCCCCGGCGGCTCCGCGGTCCTATTTCCGTTTCGGGTTCAAACAACGACGCGGAGGCGCCGCGGGAAGCGGGGCCCACGGGAAGGTGGCGCCTCGGCCGTGGCGGGGAAGGGCCCACGGGATCGAGGATCCAGTGCTCCCGCCGCGGGGCTCCCGAGGCCTCCCCGGCGTGGGGAAACTTATAACCCAGTTTTGGGTGAAAGCGTGACAGGATGTGGCGTCTCGTGGTTCTCCCCTTGCAGTGCTGAGAAGCCCTCGAGTGATGCGTCCGGTCTGGGCCCCTCTTTCCGAGAAGGACATGGAGGGGCCGGAGCGAGTCGAGAGCAAGGCAGCGAGATGGGGAAGGGTCTGGAGCCCAAATGATGAGGAGGAGCGGAGGGGATCATCCCGGGGAAAAGGAGACCCTTTTCTCTCTACAGTTCCCAGACAGGAGGTTGCAGCCAGGTGGAGATCGGGCTCAGCTCCTCCGCAAACCAGTAATAAGAGTCTTAAGCTGTGCCAGAGGAGCTTTAGGTTGGACACTACGGGGAATTTCTTCCCTGAAAGGGTGATTAGACATTGGAAGAGGCAGCCCAGCGGGGTGGTGTTATCACCATCCCTGGAGATGTTAAAAGAAAGACTGGATGTGGCACTTAGTGCCATGATCTAGTTGGTGTTCATTCATGATGATCTCGAATGTCTTTTCCAGCTTAATTGATCCCATGATCATGCATAGTTTGCTTCCTAATACTTGGCCAGGTACATGCTGCTCCCAGTCTCGCTTTATTTTCTCACTTCAAGCTGTTAATTGGGAAGATAATCACATCAAATCTGCTGTGAGTTTCCCCCACCCTGCTAGTTCTCCACTATCTCCATCATAGAACTGAACTGACTCATGAGTTGTAAAAGCTGATCTGTAAAGGAGAGGCTATCTGCCTTGTTATCTGCTTTGTGTTGGCATTTATAATTTGGGTAATATGGATGGATAGGAGCCATGTGCTGCACACACCACAGCTTCTCTGGGGCACAGATAACTCCAGTGACTGGGCTCCAGTATCAGCAGATTGTGTATATGAGCTCCAGAAACTGGACCCCATTTCACAATTACCTGGTGGGATAGCGAACATAATTCTGCTCAGAGTTTGTGCCCATTTCACAGTGGGCTCAGTCCTTGCTTAACTCCTTGTGTTCTAGGGAAAAGATAGATTTTAAACAGAACAAAGGGACTACTGTCCTTACTGTAAAGATACTGGAGTATCTCTGGGCTGTCACACAAGGGAAAAAGGCTCTTTTGACAGGTGTCCTCTTGAATGTTAATGGAGGTCAGATTTCTTCTTGGCTGACAGGTAAGTCTTAGAGCTTGTTAGGTTGTAGGAAAAAGTAGAAACAAGCAGAAATCAGCAGGCTGAACCTTTCAGGGATCAACCACAGTTTCAATGCTCCTTTGAACAAATGCTGCTGTTGCAGTGTTCCTGCCACATGAGGCCTCCAGGCAAGCCAATCTCTTTGAGCCTTCTTGTCTCTCAGTAGCCTTCAGGGAAGGGTCAGGCAGCTCAGTCCCATCTGAACCTATGTTCACTTTCAAACTCTGCATCATCCTGTAGGAACAAACTGCTACACTTCTTGTGGATTTATATTTATATTTATATCATAAGAAGTCTCTTTATGCTAGTGTAGGGAAGACTGAATAATTTTCCCCTTTAGGCTTCTATGAACTTTAATGAGTTTATGGGTTTACATTATGTTGTTATTCTTTATACCTGTCTCCCTTCTTTGTGTCTGTGCTCAGCAGAACCATCTTTCTTCCTCTTTGTGTACCTCTTCTTTGTGCCTGGGTTCCTTTTTCCTACCCCTTCAGAAATCCAAAAATATAGCAAAGCCTGAGAGATTCAACCATGAACTGCCTTTGAAGAGGCAGTGAACAGTTACTAGTTCAGCTGTCAGTTTGGAGTCCAATCCATAGGGGCTTCTAAGTGCCTTACCTGATTTTACCTAATTTCATTCTGTTACTATGAGCAGTAATGTATTCTCACTCTACATCACTCTGCATTTTTGAATATTTTCTGCCAGAAATGATCAAGATGGTCAGTTCTGTCTATGAGCTTGCTCTGTTTTCTCAGTAAATAACATGAATATGTAAAAGAACAGAAATCCCAGCCTCACCCCTTTGTGGCCTTACTGGTGAACTCTCTTCATCACAAAAAAAAAGACAATTTACCTTTGTTTTGTGTTTTTAATCAGATTCCTAATACAGAAAAGACATTCACCCTTTTTTTATCATACCAGTTTGCTTCTTTGGGAGTTTTCAGTAAGAGACATTGCTCAAATCTTAATTTTGAAATATTTTTTAACGATCTGACAAATCATCTGTAGCAATGCAGGTGTCAGTACGTTCAGCTATTTAAACCTGTCTGCATTCTTCAGAAGTTATGTTTTAGTCTTTCCTATTTATCATGAGAATAATATGCAAGATTAAGTGATACAGGAATTGGAGTCCTGGGGCCCTGTTCAGTGGGGATTTTCACAGAGCCAGATCTGTGAATGGGGTCTGGGTTTGCTTCTAGTGGTGAGATGTTGGTAAGGTGATTTTTTACTTCCTAACCTTGGTAGCTTCTTACAGAATTAACCACGTGCAGCACTTATTTATTCACAACTGATCTTACAAAATAATTTTTGAAGGAGGTGATGAGTAGTTAGAATTTCTTTAGACAGTTTATGTAGCAGCTGTAAAACATAGTTGGTTCCTATTACTTCTGAGAAGTTTTAAAGATTAATAAATACATATACTTATTGTCTTTCTTCAGTAGATACTCAAGCTAACAGTTGGATTTGGGATAAAGTAGTACCTGGGAAAGGATGATTCTAGGATGGAAACCTTGGTGACCTCTTCTATTTTGGATATTTAAATAGTACTCATCTTTTGCTTTTGCTCCAGTGTTTTTTGGTTTTTTTTCCTCTATGCTTCTTCCTGCTTCTTTTGCTGTGAGTTCATGATATTATTTATTGTAAACTGTTAATATACTTGGGCCTGGTTTTTATCATGTGTATTTCATATATGGTATATGTGTTGGTTAATGAAAAACGGTAATAACAGACAGGCAATGTCTTTACAGACCAAATGCTGTAATTCTGTATTTCCCACTTATGTTCCTAACAGTGTTCTACAGGGCGTGAAAATCTGCAGTGTTAGTGAGAATGTCATCACAGAACAGCTTTTCCTTTCATTACTAACATCTTGCTTTAATTTGGGATTTCACAAGATAGGTTTATTGTGCTCATGTCATCAGCTGTTCACCTGTGGAAGGCATGGGTGGAAAAATGGGATAGTCAACAAACACTTCATGGTTGACTTTATTTACCTATGAAGAAATAATGGATCTTCTCCCTAACTGCCACCTGCAGCATTTCATGTAAAATGCTGATTAAATTTATCAGCCTCTTTCAGCCATGCTAGGAAGGTAGTTTGAATTTTCAGATGTGCTTTGCTGTAGGTGGCCTATCGCAACAACAACAAAAAATCCATAGATTTGGGTGCCTCCAAGAGAATCAGGCTTTGGGTGCCGTGCAAATGTATAATAGTCCCATGTTTGCTTCTAGAACATTTGTTTGAGGACAGGTATAGTAATACATTTTGTGAAATCTCTATTAGCTTTTGGATTTATTTTTTAGATGAATTCTTGGCTTTAAAAGGCTATTCTGATATTTGATTTAAAAAATGTGTGATAGGACATAAAACATTGTCTAGTCTTGTTGGTCTGTGACTTACACAAAAAATTATTTTCTGTTCATAGCTCTGTTCTTAAGACATTGCAGCCATGACTAAGAGAGAGGCAGAGGAGCTGATAGAAATTGAAATTGATGGAACTGAGAAACAAGAATGCACTGAAGAAAGGTATGTATGCTCTTTGCTTTTTGGGATCCTGAGGCAGCAATTAATTAATTGAAAATAATTAATTAATTTTGTTTCTTTTCTAATTAAATGGCAGTTTTCCAGAAGTTAAAATGTAGCTACTATAGGAAATCAATATAGTGCTGTCATGTTCCTCAGCCTTAGTCATCTAAATCCTAAACTGCTTTGGTTATCTCTTGCTACGTTATTAGTAGTTTGCTTTTCCTATTTTCATGTCTGTAGTAGTATGTCTGTGTGTGTGCTGCAAGCCTTTCAGCTTCAGTGGATCCTTCTGTAATTGAGATGGACCTTTCTATATCTCCAGTCCTTTGCTTTACTGTTATACAGGATGATTTGTTTTTAACAGAGCAGAAAGGATGCTCAGTACCAACTATACTGTTGTTAAGGCCATTGAAACCCTACATACTGGGGTAGGATATCCTCTGATTTAATTAGCTCAACTTGGATTTTTAGTTTCTAATTTTCACTACTGTGTTTGGAAGCTCAGAGCATCAGTTAATGTGTAGGATAGTGTTGCAATCTGGTTTAAGCACAGAGGAGCAAAGAAAATTAATTATCTGTGTATAAAACAGATCGAACCCCAAAACTTGATTAAAACCAAGTGAGATTGGATGTTGATACCCAAAAAATTGATATATTTTATTTAATACTAGAAGAGGTAAAGAGAAAGAAAGAAAACAAAGAAATAGAAAACGAGGTGGGGGGTGGGGTCAGGGAGAGTGGCCAGTATTGAGTAGAAGCATATCACCCTCCCAAGGGTCCCAGTGGTGTCTTGTTGCTTCCCTCCATCTGATTTGGTGGTGAGGGTCCCCGCTGAAAAGTATAGAATCCCATGGATTAACATACATTTGGCAGGTGGGAGCACACAGGTACCTCCCTGGGGAGGCAGTTTGACACTGTCCCTTGCAAGGCTGTGGATCTGTTACATCATGTAGTATCACTGCAGTGCTCTGCTGTAGGGTCTGGGGACCCCTTTGGGGGGGCCTTTGGTGGGCCATGACACCCCCTCTGTTGTCCCTCACACAGATGTGGCTTTCTTGGGGTGGGAGGCCCCACAGCTGGGCCAGTCTGCCCAGTGGAGGATGGGTGTTCACTGCATTTGCCACACACCCAAAACCTCTCCTCCTTCCTCCATTTGTGCAAGCCTGGCAGGACATAAACCTGGGGCTGTGGCTTCCACCCCAAGGGTGCTGGGCTTAATCCTCTTGTGAATGTATTCTTTTCCCCCAGCCCAGACTTGGGTCACTTTATCTTATCTCTATTGCAGTCCAGGGCCTCAGTCAGGAGGCCCATTCAGGGTGCAGTGGTCTTCCATGCAGCTCATTACCCACTTTTGCTATAATAGGCAGAAGTCCTTCATAAAGATGTTTAAGCCATAAACCATAACATTTCAGTCTCTGGACATGTAGAAAGAACCGAGACTGGTTAGGTTAACTACTCTGTTCTGGAGAACTGATTCAAAGCCACTTATTGGTTTCTTATGTTCTAAGTTCCTTGTGTATTTTTAACACTTACAGAGTAAATCTGTGTGCATTCTGGTTTCCTTCTGTCTAAATGAAGAGCACCCAACTGTGTAAGGTCATTGTTATAGCGTGAGTCCCATAACAATGACATTTCCTAATGCCTATGCCAATACTGTCATTGTAGTGCAGGACAACCATGTAATGTGACTCATAGTTCCTTCAAGGCTCTGTGTTGTTGTACTTCCTTCTGGTTGTCCCTTTCATGTGTTAAGCTTGTTGTTCTTGTGGTGATGGTGAAAAGACATGGAAAGTTGCTGTGTATGAGTGTGAGCATTTTTTTACTTCTGTTTTCCCTGTCTGTTAAGTTTCTATGTTTGCTTTTAACTTGAATATCTTTTAAATACAGTCCAGGCAAAGCAAGTAAAATTAATTTACTCTGTTAACAAGTTAACAATATATAATATGTTAATCATGGCTTGCTCTCTTGAAAAAGGTGATCTGAATCTTGGTATTTACCTGAGCTTTTTAGTGATGACGGGGTGAAAGAAGAGTTACACAACTGTAAAATTAATGAGAACCCAATTTAGTAATTGGCTCTCTACTCAAACTAGTACAGCATGATATTAAGATTTCAGAGTCAGTATTACTTTTTATCTAGTTTACTTCTTTTATTTAGCTTTCCTATACCTTCTCTATTAACATGTAGGTAGTGATTTATTATATTAATTTGCTATTTAAGCATTGTCGAGCAAACCTACACCACCGCAGAATTTGTGAGTCAGGCTATTGACATCAATGAACCCATTGGAAATCTTAAGAAGTTGCTGGAACCCAGACTGCAGTGTTCCTTGGATGCACATGAAATTTGTCTGCAAGATATCCAGGTAAATTGAAAGGTTATGAAAGATTTAACTCTGTAATGGATAAGTGTTTTACATACCTTTTCCTTTTTTTCCATTGTCTGTGGAATTCATGCTTCATGTGAAATATTAACTGCAGTTAAGAGTTTAATTTCATGCCAGGTTCATTATCATGAGATCATTTAATATATGCACACTAGTTCAATGTGAATACAATCAAAATATTCTTGGAGTTCTTGATGTGAGGTTAAGAAACCACCTTGGAAGTGAAAGAAGAATGAGGGTGATGACCATACTGCTTTGTGTTGAGGTAGCCCACATCATTTGTTGCTGCTGGAACTTCCATAAGTCTAATCTTGTTTTGAATCTAAATGAGAAGGTTTCTTTATTATTGAGGTATAGAGGTAGCAAAGCATTATTCAAGAAATCTCCCCTTGTTTTTACAGGCATTGCCACATGTTATACAGTATAACTGTTTTGCGTTTAGCTACGTGTTTTATTTGAAGTTACAATCAGACAACGGATTGTGAACAACAGGAGAATATTGTTGTAAAGATAAGAATTTTTATGAAGGTGTTAAAAATTCAGAGAAGGAACTGTAGGTAGTTTTCAGGTAGTGAAGGTACCTCCCTGTACTGCATTGCTTCTTTTAGGCCAAAAAATGTTCCTGTAGGCAAAAATATCTTAAACAGAGTGGCAAATTTAAAATATGGTAACATTTTTTTCTGTCATGTACTATGTCTACACTGTACTAAAAATATTTGCACACTTCTTCAGAAAATTTGCCACAGACAGCAAATGTTTATAAACTTTAAAGGAGAATAAGCTTATTTTAACTATGAGACTAATGCACGTTTTTAATTTTTTTTTATTTTTTAATTTTAAATGCTTTTATCAAGCTGCACCCAGATCGAAGCCTTTTTGATCAAGGAGTAAAAACAGATGGAACAGTGCAACTCAGTGTGCAAGTAATATCTAGGCAAGGTAAGCAGTTACATTTATTGTACAGACAAAATAATATTGCAGGAATACTTGTGAGCAAACCTAATCTCCTATTCCTAGCTGTAAAACTGAGAAAATCAATGCATGGTCACAGAGCTTCAGAATGTCTTTTTCATTGTGTCCTGTAGTTCTAAGTAGTAAAATTAAAATAAATGTCATGAACTAATGCTATTGGAAATGTATACATACATGCATACTGTGTAAGCCTTCTGTCATACCCTAAAATCTCTCTACAAATCCATTTCCCACATTTCAGTAAGTTAGATTGCAGACTGTTAATTCACATTTTTGCTTACAAGGTGTTTCCTCTACAGAGTCTCATTGCTTTGATCTCCATGTTTGTATTGTGGATAAAGCACTAAGTTCTTTTGGCATATAGTTTTATGACACACAGTGAATTATTTTTTGAGCCATAATGAGCTGTACCTCTCTAGAAACTTTTTTCTTTACTTTCTTTTTTGAAGATCAAAATTAGAATCTTAACCCTTAGTGACTTCCCTTACCTATTTTTGTGTGATTTTGAAAGAAGCCTGTGTTGTGCATGTTAATTTTTCTTGGCCTAGATATAACACTCTCCTAAGTAAGGTATTTGTTTCCTTTTTCTTCATGTTTGCTTCTTCATCTAATCAACCACTTACTGGTTGTCAACATCTGTTTTCACATCCTTGATTTCACACTGCTGAGTTTTGAACTCTAGGGTCTTTGTAATGTTTGTTCCCTTACTAATATTTTTTTCAAGCTGAATGCCTTTTAAAATCTAGAGGAATACTTGTCTGGAAAAGACTTGTTTTTTCCTACTTGTAATACAGGTACACACTCTATCTGTTTTCCCTTACAAACTATGACTGGTTTGTGGATTTGGCATTTAAGGCTGTTACCTGCAGAACCATCTCATGCTGTGCTTTAATATAGATTAGACAGAAAGGATGCAAAGTAATATCTTTGCAGTACAAGATACTGAAGTTACTCTGGCCATATGATGTTCTGTGAATCCTACTTTCATCAGCCAAACCGTGGTCAAGGTTTTCCAACTCATGATAAAACAGAATTGTAAAGATTCTTTTTTAATGTGAAAATATGTTTGATAAAAATCTCTTAAAATAACTGTGGTTGTTTGCATTATAATGAAAATGGTATGTCACAAAAATAGAAATAATTTTGAAAAATCTTCTGTGCAATGTCAGAAAATTGGTGAGGCACCAGCTGGGACAAAACGCTGTGGAAGACAACAGAGAATGTGGTGATACAAAGCATTAGTGAATGTGTTCTTTCTTGCTGCACAATAGATACAGGGATATCTTGTTAGCTCTGTGATCTAATGTCTGAAATTACAGACATAAAGCAAAAATGTGAATAGCTGATAAAGCCTAAAATGTGAAGAATTTTCTGGGTTTCTTTTTAACTTGCTGTTTAACACACTGCCTGCTGCAGAGTACTGAAAGAAAATGTTAACTGCTTTGTGTAGACCCCAGAGATATCAGGGAAATATTGTAAAGGCTGGAAGAAATGCCTTATGGTTGGAGTAAAGCTGGATACTTGTTCTAGGTCCTCTTGGAAGTTGCTTTTTCTATTTGCTTTGGGGTTTTCTATTTGGTATATTTCTTACAAACCAAAATACTTGTACTTTATGCTCACATGCTGAACATTCTGTTCAAGGTCTGTGAAATAGCTCACTTAAATAGAGCAGGAAGCTGTCATACTGGGGGAAGAAGGAGGGACAGCTTTGTTTTTCACCTTAATTAAGTATATGCTCTGTAATAGAGTATGTCATTCTAATTTAGGACACTTGCAGAAATTGAATGACACTTTTGTGTCCTGCTTCTTTTCTGTGTTTGCTAACCCTAGTAATCAGAAAGCTTTAAAACAATGTTTTTGTCATATTTGCATTACTGTCTTTAAGTTTTGTGTTGTTTCCATGCTTAGGGATAGAGCCCAAGTTGAACATCCTGGAAATTGTGAAGCCTGTGGAGACCGTGGAGGTTGTGATCGATCCAGATGCTCATCATGCAGAGGCTGAAGCTCACCTTGTTGAGGAAGCTCAAGTGATAACCTTGGATGGAACAAAACACATTGCAACAATTTCAGATGAAACATCTGAGCAAGTGACGCGATGGGCTGCAGCCCTGGAAGGCTACCGGAAGGAGCAGGAGCGCCTTGGAATACCTTACGGTAAGAGTGCACAGCTTGGGTGTGTTCAGCTGGGGCTGGGCTCTTGTGTCCTGTGTGGGACCTCAGAGAAGGAAACCTGTGGTATGGGTTAGTACAGTGCATAAGGGAAATGTAGAATTGTGGAATGGCTTGGGTTGGAAGGGACCTTAAAGACCATCTGGTTCCAATCCCCTGCCATTGGCAGGGTCAGCTTCCACCAGGTCAGATTGCTCCAAGAACCATCTTGCTTGGCCTAAAACACATCCAGGGATGGGGCAGCCACAGCTTCTCTGGCCTCCCCACACTCACAGGGAAGAATTTTTTCCTAGTACCTGATCTAAAAACCAAGGAGAATTAAAATGAATGCTCCTAATAGTTTAATTAAATGGGTGCTTTCTTGCCATAACTAATCTGTCAGTGCAGTTTTAGAAAGCACTTTTCTTCCTGCCCTCTTTAAAATGTGTATGGTAGTGATAAAGCTCTTCAGGTGTGTATGGAAGACTCAGTATTGGGGCATTGCCTGTAAAGTTGCTGAAACAAATTATTCATGGACTGGAGGATGCTGAATGTTCTGTTAAATTAGATTTTGTATGAGAAGCTGTACTGGACTTCATCATACTGGAGGAAGATGATTCAGAATTGAAAATAAATACTCTTCTAGATGATCTTCTTTTTTTTGAGCTAGTGTTGTTACTTTGCAGGTTGCTCTTTTAATGTTAGCTTAAAAAAACATCTCTGAATGTCTGTTTAAGGTTGAACTTGAACTGTGGGATGTAGACCTATATCATGTTTGGGAGATTGTCCAGCTGAATTGCTTCTTGTGACTGGCAGAAGTGTACTGTCAAGGCATATTCAGAAAGCTGTTCTATATGAGCAGACCTGTAAAACTGGAATATATTTGGCAAGGGGGATGTTTGGAAGGATGTCTTTGTAGGACATGTAGCTTTCCAATATTTTAAGCGTATTTTTGATAACTAAAGCAAAAGCTTTTTCATGTCTTTTTAATTTTCTCATTGGTAAGCACGTCAAAAATAGTTTTCCTCATGTTATGTCTGCTGATAATCAGGGATTTGATGCGGAATGTTTTAAAAAAAAAGTGAGGGATTATCAGAAGCAGACTAATACTTTTCATCGTGCTCTCACATTAGTATTAGAAAAAAAATATTTAAACCAATGTTGTTATGTTGAGTAATATTTTTAATAAACCTTAATAATGTTGATGCTTTAAGAAAACCCTGTTACCCACAACTGTGACTTTAAAAGTTTAATGATTTTTGGGGCATAGGACTCCAGATTTTTCAGGAAAATTGTATTAGTTCATTATGACAGAGATCAGAGATCCATGGATTACAAATAAAAGTGTTCTCTTGATATCAAAAAAATGTGCTAAATTACACTCCTAGAAAGAATAACATTTTAAATATTTTCTTAGTAGACATTACAGGGGTTTGGGCTGAAGTAAGGTGCCCCTAGGTTCTACATTATAATCCTAAATTATTTCTTGAATCTTTTCAGAAGACAGGATGTGTTGATGTTAAGAGCCAAGGCCAGTCAATAAATAATCACCCAGAAAAGTAATGCTTCATTGTCTTCATCTTTACAGGTTTCTCTGCTTTGCTGCAAATGGCAAACTAGCTTTTAGTAGGTCTTTAAAATGTTGTGGCTTTCTCTTTATGTTATGTTTTGGGTGGGTTTTATTAGAGATTATAAATATTTTTCCGTTAAAAGTATTTCTGCTATTGGAATCCAAATATTTGGTAGCTAGAAGGAAGGAAAATAGTAATTGTTATGAGGAATAAACACAGAAAACAGAACAGCAGAAAGCTTGGAAACCACAGAAGTGGTTAGAGAAAGTAATGATTTTTGTTTCCTTGCAGATTATGTTCTGTCAATGAGAACAAATTAGCAGCTTTTTGATGAAAGTTCTCTACTGCTGATGTTTGGTAGATCAACCCCCTTGTGGAGTGTCTTTTGCCACAGGATTACGTTACATTGATTTAGATAGCATTAGTGAAAGATGATACCATGTAGCTGTCCTTTGTTAACCAAAATTAAATTGTAGCTGCTAGATAAATACTTATAGAATTAGGATACTTTGCTTTCTCTAATTCTTAATTTTTCTTAATTTTTTTAAATTTTTCTTAATTCTTTATTTTATTTATTTAAAATTTTAAAAAGAAGAAATTGTCAAGGTGTCATGTGCTTCGGATGTCAGAGTTTAAAAATACATAATCACTCTGCTCCAGTGAAAAGTAGATGTCCCTACATTAGTTTCTAGTTCTTATTTGTTGACATATTTTAATATATTGTGTACAACATTAACATCCCCAAACTTGATGCTCTGGCTGAAGAAGTCATGCAGAAGCAATCACTTGCCTCCAGCAGGCCAGTGCTCAGCCAGGCTCTATGCAAGGGATACTTCAAAACAAGTTGGTCCTCAAGTTTTATTGCTCAGTATTCCCTGTAGAGTGGAATGTCCCTTTGGTCAGTTGGGGTCAGCTGTCCCTCCTCAGTTTGTACCCCCTGCCTGCTCACTGGGATGCCTGAATGTGAAACAGAGCACTCCTTGCATTGGAGTCCAATAATCTGACCAGGTTCTTTTAGATATTCCATGTATGGAGGTTTTAGTATTGAATATCAAGTTTGCTTGAAAATCACTGATATTACGTGGGATTTCTGGTTTAGTGGATTGATACAAGGTACATTAAAACCCAGCACAAAGGTGAGATATGCTTAGATGAATACAGCAATTGCAGAACATTGCACAATCCTAACAGGATTCCTGGTGCAGGTGTCTATAATATAGTCACCATCACAAGGTTGGGTGTCCTTAATGGCCAGGAAGGAGAACATGGGTTGCAGCCAACTCAAGCCCGTTGTTCTCTTTGAAATTCTCTTGCTAGTTTTGTGCTTTATGTTCTCTGTGTTGGGCTGAACCACATCTTCATGGCCTCTGTAAGCACTGCTCAGCAGCAGACAGAACATCTCACTGTTATTGACAGTGGTTTTGGTCAGCAGCCTAAAGTACAACACAGTAGGGACTTCTGGGAGGAAAATTAATCTATCCCAGACATACTCAGTGGTGGATTGTGTTAGCAGAAACTGAGATGATGTGTATGAGTTTAGAATGTAGTATTTTGTCTAAATCACAAACTGATCAATTTTTTGAAGAGGAGTATCCTTCTGTGAGAGAGAGTACTCTTTTTTTTTTGAAGCTAAAGACCTGAGGAAGAAGAAATTTTTATTTATTTTTTTTTAACATGTCAGGCATAATTCTGATGTGAAAGCTTTCTCTAAAGAAAATCGTTCTTTCACCCTTTCCATCACCCCACCAGCCCATACCATTCCATCACCATTTTAAGTGCAGTCACCGACTTTCCGGGCAGATTCGGTCTCGGTAACTCTGCTTCTTGACGTTGTGCTCTTACTCTCTGGAAGTTATTATATAATCAAGGAGGAACCCTGCAGTGTATGATGGGGTGATTTGCAGTTTGATCCATCTTTTCCAGACCCAGTTCAGTGGTCGACAGACCAGGTGCTCCACTGGGTGGTGTGGGTGATGAAGGAGTTCAGCATGACTGACATCGACCTCAATGCACTCAGCATTCCTGGGCGGGACCTCTGCAACCTCAGCCAAGAAGATTTCTTCCAGCGTGTCCCACGGGGAGAAATCCTCTGGAGCCACCTGGAGCTTCTTCGGAAGTGTATGGCAGTTTGGTTGTGTTTTTTTTTTTTTTTTTTTAGACTTTTTTTCTTGAACTATGAAATCAATTATGAGCAGTCATTTTTCCTTTACTCAGTGTTGGGGATAAAAATGAGGGTAACTGTGGGTACACGTGGAAACAATACAAAATAAGAGGAGGTATTACAATACTTGCTGCCATAAAACATTGTCTGCATACTAAACAATGGGGATCTTTTATCAAACCTCATAACTGGTAGAAGGTAGTGAATGATTATTCCACCTTTGTTTTTTTATAAAGCTTCGTAGTTTGTGCATCTACTGAATTTGTTAGTTCTGTAATTAAATCTTGATTGTGAGTTTATTAAATGTACATTTTTGTGTCATACTGAAGTGCAGGTTATTAAGCACAGGAGGTGAAATCCTTAGATGGTACACAACAAAGCTGCTGAGTGATGCATTGCATGTGCATGATGCAGTAACATTTGTGTGCATTTCAGATGTACCACGCCTGGATGTAACCTGCCAGACTAATAACTATTTCTATCTTCATTTACATAATATTGCTGAAGGGTTTTTGGGATGGAGAATGCATAAGGTAGTGGAAATTTGCCATGTATACCCTTCTAAAAATTGAATGACAGATGTTAAAATGTATCCACTTGTAAGACCATGAACTGTACATGTCTCTTGCAGACTGAAACCAAATTTTTATTTCTTTTCCTCTATGAAATAGGAAAATTTTTGATCTTCAGATGACTTATTATTTGAGAGTTAAATATAAAGCTGCTGGGTTTTTTTCCAATTTGTAGATGTGTTGGCTAGCCAAGAACACTCTGGAGAAATAGCAACTGTTACAATTGATCAGCGTAAGTACTTCTGTCAGCATTAATTCACATAATTCCCTGTTTGGAGGTTTAGCAGTGTACTGTGGTTCAGCAGGATGATAGTACAACATCTAGAAAATCACTTGAGAGAGTATTTTTCTTTGGGAAAGGGAGGAGGATATATCTTAAATTTCAAAACATAACCTAGAGTTTCTCTATATTTTGTTACTGGCTAAAAAGTAGTGTTTGACCTGAGCTATGGAAGTTTATAACTTTCATTTTGGATGGTAGATTTTCCACTTTATTGAAATAAGCTGTCTAGGACACATATTTGAGGATTTTAGTTGTTTCAGGGCTCTAGGTTATATATTGCATTAATGAATGGATCTATTTAAATATTAATTTCAAATAAATAAGTGTTTCCAAAAACTGAAAGGTTCTGTGGAGGAGATTACTTGCTTAGAAACCAGTATTAGAAATAATACATTAAAGTAACATACCAGTTATTTGAAGCTCGTTCTTTCAGCTAAGCAGTGTCATCAATTATTTAAATGAATCCATTTTTAGAAGACTTATAAGCATCTTGTATGTTAAATAGACAGACTGTTTATTGCATCCTGTGGTTGTGTCTTGTTGAAGCCAGCTCGAGTGGGTCATCAGCATCCTCCTACACCATTGCAATAGAAGGTGTTTGCAGTTTGAGTATCAGGCATGGAGGTTGTGCAGTGACTGTGGAGAAAAGGGCATTAGGGCAGATTATGTGGGAACAGCATAAAAATGAAAACAAGGGCTTGATAGAGTTTGGGATCTGTTTGTGGAAACATGTAATGCACGTGATAATACACTAAAGTTGGTGTTTTATCTGTAATGTGACACTTCTGCAATGAGTCTAAAACTACAATTTTCATGTGAGAGGTAAAAAGATCTTTATACTTAGCATTGTGACTTAATGCAGTGTGCCTTTTTAGCAAAGGAAAAAAAACTAGCTTCTAGATGTTATGATAATAGAGGTGATAAATAAAATATGCCTATTTCTGTGCCAGCAATTTATAATTGATGTTCTGCAACATTCTCTGCTCTACAGCTGTGCAGATTATACCAGCGTCTGTACAGCCTGCTACCCCAACCACCATCAAAGTGATAAACAGCAGTGCAAAGGCAGCTAAAGTACAGAGAGCTCCAAGGATCTCTGGGGAAGATAGGAGTTCCCCTGGGAACAGAACAGGTATTGCCTCCATTATTTTTGCATGCTGATGCACTGAACACTGACCCAGTAATTTGAATTACAGTTTGGTGAAACACGTCTTTGTAGCTCCAAATGTGAGGTTTGTAGGAGTCTGTATGGTGTGAAGGGAGCCATAGGTACAAAAATCTGTGGTAAGCACAGGCAGCCCTGGCAGGTTGGTCAGCTCACACAAGCACCATGTCAACATGATGCTGCAATTTTTCCATCCTGCAGTAAATAAAATGCATAAATTTCCCCATCACTTAACAGTCCATCCTCTCAACGCACTGTATAGCATTTATTCAAGCTTTTAACTTCTTTCTAGATGCAGAAAGGGAAGAAAATAAACTCCAAGTTGTAAAATGGAGCCTAGCTGCTACTTGTACTGTCTGTTGCACTCCTCTGTTTTTCCCCAATCTGGTGAATTCAAAATTGATAAAGTTTCTTATTTCTTGTTTAGTTAAATGAATACATGTCTGGAAAACTGTGCACTAAATTTGCAGCTTTATTTTGGAAATACTGTTATTTATATACATACTCTTCAATTATTAACTCCTTTGTTTTTTCTTGCTGTCATTTTTGTTCTGCTTGTGTTTAATGTTGTGAATTTTTCTGTTAAATCCTTCTGTCTCTTCCTCCTTGAATTTTAATTTGTTTTAGACTATAAAGGCCTCTGATTATGTCCTTCAGAATTTTAAGGCCAAGGTTTTACTGGCTGACATTAGTGAGGAATACTCTGTGTTTCTCTCTTTAGTCATCAGATTTGCTCTCTGTATCTCATTGAGAATTTAGGAATTTAACTGCAGGTCCTTGAGTTAGAAAGAAATCTTAATGATTGGATGTGAAAGATGGTACATTGATGTAAGCTGAAGCTTTTGTGTTTCTTGTATTTCATGTTAAAAATTTGAGACCAAATTTTTTTAAAAAAACCAGCTTCTATTACACATATATATATGTGTGTGTGAAGAGGAATAAGCAGCACTTGCTAAATCTGTTCTTATTTTAAAGATAGATATGCATCTAAATTATTATATTGGAGGGTTGGGTTTTTTTAAGTTCTAAGGGAAGATTTATGTGAAATCTTGATAAATTTTTTTTTCCTGTATTCATCTTTTTTTAATAAAAATGGATACTGATGACTTTGCAGGGAAGTGTTTGTGAAAGAATCATTAGAAGGGATTAGTTAAGTGGAAGTTTTCCTTCCATTGTATAGTCTGTGCTGGTCTGTTTTAATGTGCTGGTTGCATGTTTTTAGCCATGAGTGGAACATAAAAAGGGCAGGTTGAAGTGAAACTTGTTATTCCTGTTTTAACAGGGAACAATGGCCAGATCCAGCTGTGGCAGTTTTTGTTAGAGCTTCTCACTGACAAAGATGCTCGGGACTGTATTTCTTGGGTTGGTGATGAAGGAGAGTTTAAATTGAATCAACCTGAACTGGTTGCACAGAAATGGGGACAGCGCAAGAACAAGCCCACAATGAACTATGAGAAGCTTAGTCGGGCTTTGAGGTAAGGAACTTGAGGAACTCATGGGGTTGGATTTGCTTGCATTTGGCTACCTCATTTTAAATTAACATAATGCAAAACTTGCAGCATTTTTCGTAAAGACATGAGCAAATCTTCTGAAGCTGGTCCTTGCAATGAGATCCTGCTAGTCTTAGGGGAGAGGTATTTGCTGGGCTTTTTGCCTTTGTTTTGGTTTTTTTTTTTTTTTCATTTTAAAGAAGCTAGTAGAATAACTTCTTGAAAATAGATTTTCTTTTTTCAAGATCGTTAATTTGGGTCCTTCACTTCCAGAAATATGCCTCTTCTTTATCTTGAGGAACTCATGGGGTTGGATTTGCTTGCATTTGGCTACCTCATTTTAAATTAACATAATGCAAAACTTGCAGCATTTTTCGTAAAGACATG